>JARQOD010006330.1:0-43053 GCA_033576555.1 Oophaga sylvatica
GATCGCTAAATAGTGACGTTTTTTAGCGATCCCTTAGCGATGTTGTTTAGTGTGGCATACCCTTTATGCATGTCAGCTTCTGACCTCACAAAAGGGGCTGGCTTTCTGGCCACCTCCCCTGGCTGGAAGGGATGGTTTGGGTTCTGAAAGATTATCAGGAGCATACCTCATCCTGAGAACCTCGCAGAAGAATGGCAGACCTATCAATGATCTTACTTTGAAATGACGGTTCAAATGAGCCCAAACGCGGGTGGGCTAGTTTATAGGGCATCCGAGAATTCCATTTCTCGGGTTCTGTTGGAGTTACGGGTTTACCAGTACCAAGGGAACGATGCCTGTCAGGCGCATGTTTCACAACAGTACTTTCGTGTTTCTGACGCAAATCCCCACCGTGTTATAACCAAAACAGAATGAAGTCTCCAAAATGGCCGCTATAGAAGGAGAGCACATGTGAAGACAATGGCGACCCCCTGCTGTGAAGCGGCAAAACTTCCAGCACTGGTAGCTCAGGTTACACTGAGCTTGACTGCAGGTTGGGAGGGTGGAAGGGAAGCATGAGCTGCAGAGAAAAGGAGGGAGGGGTAACTTTGCCCTGTGCTTGCAAACGGTGGGGGTTGTAGTACTATGGGGAAAGTTCTGGAAACAGCACAAGAAATGAAGCTTGCCATATCATCACAGTATCTAATCCTATCCTGTGTGATACTGTCTGCTGAGCTGTGTATCTAATCCTATCCTGTGTGATACTGTCTGCTGAGCTGTGTATCTAATCCTATCCTGTGTGATACTGACTGCTGAGCCATGTATCTAAATCTAATCCTATCCTGTGTGATACTGTCTGCTGAGCCGTGTATCTAATCCTATCCTGTGTGATACTGTCTGCTGAGCTGTGTATCTAATCCTATCCTGTGTGATACTGTATGCTGAGCTGTGTATCTAATCCTATTCTGTGTTATACTGTCTGCTGAGCCGTGTATCTAATCCTATCCTGTGTGTAACTGTCTGCCGATACGTGTATCTAATCCTCTCCTTTATGATACTGACTGCTGAGCCGTGTATCTAATCCTCTCCTGTATGATACTGACTGCTGAGCTGTGTATCTAATCCCATCCTGTGTGATACTGCCTGCTGAGCTGTGTATCTAATCCCATCCTGTGTGATACTGTCTGCTGAGCCGTGTATCTAATCCTCTCCTGTGTGATACTGTCTGCTGAGCCGTGTATCTAATCCTCTCCTGTGTGATACTGTCTGCTGAGCAGTGTATCTAATCCTTTCCTGTGTGATACTGTCCGCTGAGCCGTGTATCTAATCCTATCCTATGTGATACTGTCTGCTGAGCCGTGTATCTAATCCTATCCTGTGTGTAACTCCGCTGAGCCATGTATCTAATCCTCTCCTGTGTGATACTGTCTGCTGAGCCGTGTATCTAATCCTATCCTGTGTGTTACTGTCTGCTGAGCTGTGTATCTAATCCTATCCTGTGTGATACTGACGTCTGAGCTGTGTATCTAATTCTCTCCTGTGTGATACTGTCTGCCGATACGTGTATCTAATCCTCTCCTTTATGATACTGACTGCTGAGCCGTGTATCTAATCCTCTCCTGTATGATACTGACTGCTGAGCTGTGTATCTAATCCCATCCTGTGTGATACTGCCTGCTGAGCCGTGTATCTAATCCTATCCTGTGTGATACTGTCTGCTGAGCCGTGTATCTAATCCCATCCTGTGTGATACTGCCTGCTGAGCCGTGTATCTAATCCTATCCTGTGTGATACTGTCTGCTGAGCCATGTATCTAATCCTCTCCTATGTGATACTGTCTGCTGAGCTGTGTATCTAATCCTATCCTGTGTGATACTGTCTGCTGAGCTGTGTATCTAATCCTATCCTGTGTGATACTGTCTGCTGAGCTGTGTATCTAATCCTTTTCTGTGTTATACTGTCTGCTGAGCCGTGTATCTAATCCTATCCTGTGTGTAACTGTCCGCTGAGCCGTGTATCTAATCCTATCCTGTGTGATACTGACTGCTAAGCCGTGTATCTAATCCTCTCCAGTGTGATACTGTCTGCTGAGCCGTGTATCTAATCCTATCCTATGTGATACTGTCTGCTGAGCCGTGTATCTAATCCTATCCTGTGTGTAACTGTCTGTGATAATACTGTAAGCTCCATGTCTTGTGCTGTGCAGAACTACAGCCCACCGAGCAAAGTTCCCCCCTCCCTCTCTCATGCTTCTCACCAACCCCCCAGCCTGCACTCAGGCAGTGTAATGTGAGCTGCCAGTGCTGGAAGTTTTCCCGATTCACCGCAGGGGTCCTCCATTGTCTTCACATGTGCTCTCCTTCTATAGCGGCCATTTTGGAGACTTCATTCTGTTTTGGTTATAACACGGTGGGGATTTGCGTCAGAAACACGAAAGTACTGTTGTGAAACATGCGCCTGACAGGCATCGTCCCCGTGGTACTGGTAAACCCGTAACTCCAACAGAACCCGAGAAATGGAATTCTCGGATGCCCTATAAACTAGCCCACCCGCGTGTGGGCTCATTTGAACCGTCATTTCAAAGTAAGATCATTGATAGGTCTGCCATTCTTCTGCGAGGTTCTCAGGATGAGTTATGCTCCTGATAATCTTTCAGAACTCCAACCATACCTTTCAGCAAGAGGAGGACCCTGGTAACTCCACCCCGTTTATGAGGTCACGGCCACAGGTCTATAAGGCAGGGGCCAGGTATTCTGCCTCAGATCTACCCTGGACACCAGACTTATAGCAGCTCTGTGATGCATTGTGATGTGTCTCCCCTCCCCCGACCGCATGGCTTGCCTACTATGATCTAAGAACTGTAAGTTGATCTTCCTTATGTTACCCCTTTTATTTTCTAATTGTCTTGTACATAACTATATTGCCTCAGCTTGTTACCTCTTTTTATATTATATAAGCACTGCCTGTCTTTTTAAGGAATAAACCTATAAATTTATTAGTTTGTTTCTCCTGCTCTATAAACGAATTTGCACGTGCCTGAAGCACTACGCTACTGTTTTGGGGTTGCTACGGACCCTCTTGATAAATTGTTCATCAAAAGCCGTAGCTGGTGGCAGCAAAAAGGAAGGGGTGTAAAGTGTTAATCTATTGGGTGACGCTGGCAGTGACGGAGCGGGGTTTATAAGGGTACTGCCTGGCTGCAGCCAGGAGTAATTATAATTCCCTCACTGCAGCGTGCCCAATAGCCAGCACACATCCAAGTGACTCGTCTGGCGACCAATTATCCTAGGTGCAGTTCCCTGACTGACCTGAGGGTAAGGGGGGCACCAGAGAGCTGCAAGTTCCTAAGTGGAAGTGGGATAATTAAAAGTCCCTGCAGTTTACCGGGTCGGATGGCAGCAGCCGTCGTGTGTGTGGCGCGTTTTCGTCACATTTGCGGCACGGAGGGATCACAGGCCGTGATACCCCGGGCTACCGTGTGGCAGACCGCGTGCCCGTTCATCACATATTGGTGGCAGAGCGGTGGGATTATAGAGCATTAGTGATCTGGTTTGAGCAATCATTCCATTCACTAAAAAACTTGCACGGTTCTTCAGCGACCCTGCAACTAAAGTTTTGGAGAACAGACTCAGTGTTTATTAGTCCTGAGACAATTGTGTGTACTTGCGGTTACCCCTCCCTTCTCTTTGTTTTTCTATCCTATCTTTTATTTGGCAAACATGGCTACCATAGGAGCAAGTTGGTTTGAAAAGCAGAGCAAGGACACTCTTGTGGGAATCTGCAAGTACCACAGCCTTGTCCACACGAACCGAACCAAAGGCCAACTGGTCCAGGCCCTGAAGGAGCTGGGCGAGCATCGGAGCGTGGCGGGCGCAGGAGCCGGCCCAAGCCAAGGTGGTGCCGCAGGGGCAGAGGCCCAACCCCTGCATGCTTACACCCAGGGCGGGTTGGACCCTTACCTGCAGGCGGCCCTGGAGGGACTCACCGCTGACAACCGGGAAGAACGCCTGAGGCTGATCCAGCAAGCTCAAGAGAGAGCCGACCAGCGAGAGGCCAAACAGCGAGAGGCTGAGAGAGCCGAGCGCCAAGCCCAGCGAGAGGCCGAGCGGGAGGCTGAGAGAGCCGAGCGGGAAGCACAGAGAGCCCATGAACTGGAGCTGCTCAGACAAGGGGCAACGCCCTCCACAGCCCTGAGCGGTACACCCAGCAGCTCTCAGAGTCCGAAGCCCCGGCCGGAGCACTTTCCCGTGCTGGAAAGGGACGGAGACTTGGACACTTTTCTGCGGGCCTTTGAGAAAGTCTGCAGACAGTACCGGCTGCCTGCCGACCAATGGGCCAGGTACTTGACCCCCGGGCTAAAGGGCAAAGCTTTGGAGGCGTTCGCTTCCCTCGCGCCAGATCAAGACAGTGACTATGAGGCCATCAAGCAGGCCCTGATTGCCAAGTACCAGCTAACCCCTGAGGTATACCGAAAGAAGTTCCGGAACCTCCAACGCGGCCCACACGACAGTTATAGCGATGTGGTGCAAGGACTCAGGAACCACTTTGACCAGTGGATCCATGGACTGTCAGTTGACACCTATGAGGAGCTGAAAGACCTGATGATCAAAGACCAGTTCCTGCATCTGTGCCCAGCTGAGGTCCGACAGTTCATCCTGGACCGAGAACCAGAGGATGCGGTCACAACAGCCCGGATCGCCGACAGCTATGAGGCCAACCGGAAACCCGAGGTGCGGAAGCCCGTCACCACCCGCTGGGGAGGGGGTAAGCCTGCAACCAACCCCAGTGCCCCTGCCAGCCGTCCCTCTGGAGGCACTATCACCTTTGCCAGCGCCGGCCTACATCAGACCCCCGCCAGTGTTTCTCCTGTAAAAGGACTGGTCACATCAGCGCCACCTGTCCGGAGAGGCAGAAGAACCCCCCAGCCAAGGCCTCCGGGCCCAACGCCTCTGTTCTTTTGGTGGGTGGTGTGGTGGGGAGGGTTGATGACAATGTGCAGCCCGTCCGCGTGGGGGCCCGTCTTGCTACAGGCCTCAAGGACACCGGGGCTGAACGAACCCTCATCCGACCCGAACTGGCGGCCCCTGAAGAGTTGATTCCGGGGAAAACCTTAACTGTCACAGGGATTGGGGGCGTCCACTACCCCTTGCCGATAGCCCGAGTTTTCATTGACTGGGGTGCCGGGAGCGGGGTGAAGGAAGTGGGGGTGTCCGAAAACCTGCCCACTGATGTTTTATTGGGGACTGATCTGGGGAGGATGGTGGCGTACTATGTCCCTGACACCCCTTCCCAATCTGATGATAAGGTTAACGTTAACCATGATGTTGATGTTGATGATGATGGGAAACTGATTGTGTTACCTGCTAATGCTTTGCGAAGTGATGATGCAACTGATAACCTTTCTTTCCCTAGGACTGATGTTGATAGTGATGTATCTGTGCCATCTGAATCTGTTAACCCTTTCTCTGAAGTGGTGGATGTGTCCACAGGTACAGGAGCGTTCAGTCCCGTTGCTCTGCGGAGTGAGACGGCTGAGGAACCCCTAGCAGGAGCAAGCGACAGTGCTCAAGGAAATGGGGAGGTGCATGGGAACCGGGAGGAAGGTGACGCCATGACACTGACCAGTGCCACCGAGGAAGGTAACTGGCCCATAAGTAGCACTGCTCCTGAAGTGTTGGGGGTGGATGAGGAGGTAGAGCCCATAGCAGCGCAGGCTGATGGGTCTATAGAAATCCCCGGGGAGACTGCATATGTAGCTGCTGTCACCCGCAGTCAGAGTGCCCGTATCGCAGGTAGCGCCCTGCCATCTGGACCCTCCTCCGCTACAGGAGAGACTGAACCAGAGGTGGACCCAGAGCCGGTCCCAGAGGGTCCCAGTGAGGAAGGAACCCTGACGTCACTTCTGGCTGCCTCCAGCCAGGAGTTCCAGGCCGCTCTGCACTCAGATGCGAGCCTGGAGAACTTGAGGCACCTCGCCGAGATGCCCACCTCCGTGACTGATAAGGAGAGGGTGTTCTCGGAACGAGGAAGGTTGTACCGGGAGACAGTACCCGGAGACTCCCAAAAGGAGTGGTTGAGGGAAAAACAGCTGGTCGTCCCGCACCAGTTCCGAGGTGAGTTGTTGAGGATTGCCCATGAGATTCCACTTGCTGGACACTTGGGGATCAGCAAAACTAAGGCACGGCTGTCTCAACACTTCTATTGGCCCAAGATGGGGACAGATGTGACTAACTACTGCCGCTCCTGTATCACCTGTCAAAGAGTGGGGAAGGCGGGGCCTGCTCTTAATGCTCCCCTGATCCCATTGCCAGTGATAGAGGAGCCTTTCCAGAGGATCGCGGTGGACATTGTGGGCCCGCTGGCCGTCCCCAGCAGCTCTGGAAAGCAATACATCCTTACTGTGGTAGACTACGCTACCCGATACCCGGAGGCAGTAGCTCTGTCCTCAACTAGGGCAGATAAGGTGGCGGATGCACTGGTGACCATCTTTTCACGGGTAGGATTTCCCAGGGAGATGCTTACCGATCAAGGGACCCAATTTATGTCTCGCCTAATGAAGGCTCTCTGCAGCAAAATGCAGGTGACGCGTATGGTATCGAGTGCGTATCACCCACAGACCAATGGTTTGTGTGAGCGCTTTAACGGTACCCTCAAACAGATGCTCCGCATGCTGGTTGAGACCCAGGGACGCGATTGGGAGCGGTACCTCCCACACCTGCTATTTGCCTACAGAGAAGTCCCGCAGGCCTCGACGGGGTTCTCCCCCTTCGAGCTCCTGTATGGTAGGCGAGTCCGGGGACCCCTTGGGTTGATAAGAGAATCCTGGGAAGATGAGCCAAACCCCACGGAAGTGTCCATCGTGGATTATGTCATGCGCTTCCGCGACAAGATGCAGACCTTGATGCAGTTGGTGCATGACAACATGACGCAGGCTCAGGCTGACAGGAAGCACTGGTACGACCAGAACGCCCGGGAGCGGACCTACCAGGTGGGTCAAAAGGTGTGGGTGCTGGTCCCCGTACCAAAGGATAAGCTTCAGGCAGCCTGGGAAGGCCCGTACGTCGTGCACCAACAGCTCAACCCAGCCACCTACGTGGTCACGCTTGACCACACTCGGGGTAGGCGCAAGGCCTTTCACGTCAACATGATGAAGGCCCATCACGAACGTGAAGCCTGCGTCCTACCGGTCTGCAATCTGCCCGAGGACGGGGAAGAGGATCCCCTCCTAGACATGCTGGCCCAAGCTAATGCCAATGGGTCCATTGAGGACATGGAGGTAAATGCCTCGCTAACCGTCTCCCAGCGGTTGCAGTTGCTGACCACTCTGGAACCCTTCCGGGCCGAGTTCACGAACCGACCCGGAAGGACCGAGTTGGCAGTCCACGAGGTGGACACCGGGAATCACGCCCCGTTACGGCGGACACCTTATCGGATCTCTGGGGAAGTGCAGCAGATTATGCGCCAGGAGATCCATGAGATGTTGCAGCTGGGGGTGATCCAGCAGTCCAAAAGCGCGTGGGCCTCACCTGTAGTTCTCGTGCCAAAAAAGGATCGGACCACCCGGTTCTGCGTGGACTACAGGGGGCTCAACGCCATCACTACCTCTGATGCGCACCCAATGCCACGCATCGAGGATCTGCTGGAGCGGTTGGCGAATGCCAAGTACATATCCATCATGGATTTAAGCCGGGGATACTGGCAGATTCCCCTGAGCCCTGAGGCGCAGGAGAAATCCGCCTTTATCACCCCTTTTGGACTGTACGAGTCCACGGTCATGCCTTTCGGCATGAAGAATGCCCCTGCCACTTTTCAGCGGATGGTCAACCACCTGCTTCAGGGACTGGAGGAGTACGCTGTGGCGTACCTGGACGACATTGCCGTCTTCAGTTCCACCTGGGAGGAACACCTTCAGCATCTCCAGGAGGTGCTCAAGCGTATTCACCAGGCAGGTCTGACCATCAAGACGGGAAAATGCCAGATGGGCATGAGGGAGGTCCACTACCTGGGGCACCGGGTAGGCGGGGGTTCCATGAGTCCAGAGCCCGAGAAAGTGGATGCGATCGTGTCCTGGCCCACCCCCAGGACCAAAAAGCAGGTGAAGTCCTTCCTGGGCACTGCAGGGTACTATAGGCGTTTCGTACCGAACTATAGCGCCATTGCAAAACCCTTGACGGACCTCACCAAGGGCGGTCTACCCCAAACAGTCAGCTGGACAGATGGCTGTGAGGCGGCATTCCGAGCTTTGAAAACAGCCCTGTGCAGCTCTCCGGTGTTGAGAGCCGTCGACAGCAGTCGGCCCTTCCTGGTACAGACTGACGCCAGCGAATTTGGCCTCGGTGCTGTACTCAGCCAGGTTGATTCGGGGAACCAGGAGCACCCCGTGTTGTACCTGAGCCGGAAACTTCTGCCAAGGGAAGTGGCATACTCCACCATCGAGAAGGAGTGCCTGGCCATTGTCTGGGCACTGCAACGTTTGCAGCCCTACCTGTACGGGCGCACCTTCAAGGTGGTCACCGACCACAACCCTCTGAGCTGGCTGCACACAGTGTCCGGAACCAATGGTAGGTTGCTACGCTGGAGCCTAAGAGGGGGAGGTGTGATAATACTGTAAGCTCCATGTCTTGTGCTGTGCAGAACTACAGCCCACCGAGCAAAGTTCCCCCCCTCCCTCTCTCATGCTTCTCACCAACCCCCCAGCCTGCACTCAGGCAGTGTAATGTGAGCTGCCAGTGCTGGAAGTTTTCCCGCTTCACCGCAGGGGTCCTCCATTGTCTTCACATGTGCTCTCCTTCTATAGCGGCCATTTTGGAGACTTCATTCTGTTTTGGTTATAACACGGTGGGGATTTGCGTCAGAAACACGAAAGTACTGTTGTGAAACATGCGCCTGACAGGCATCGTCCCCGTGGTACTGGTAAACCCGTAACTCCAACAGAACCCGAGAAATGGAATTCTCGGATGCCCTATAAACTAGCCCACCCGCGTGTGGGCTCATTTGAACCGTCATTTCAAAGTAAGATCATTGATAGGTCTGCCATTCTTCTGCGAGGTTCTCAGGATGAGTTATGCTCCTGATAATCTTTCAGAACTCCAACCATACCTTTCAGCAAGAGGAGGACCCTGGTAACTCCACCCCGTTTATGAGGTCACGGCCACAGGTCTATAAGGCAGGGGCCAGGTATTCTGCCTCAGATTTACCCTGGACACCAGACTTATAGCAGCTCTGTGATGCATTGTGATGTGTCTCCCCTCCCCCGACCGCATGGCTTGCCTACTATGATCTAAGAACTGTAAGTTGATCTTCCTTATGTTACCCCTTTTATTTTCTAATTGTCTTGTACATAACTATATTGCCTCAGCTTGTTACCTCTTTTTATATTATATAAGCACTGCCTGTCTTTTTAAGGAATAAACCTATAAATTTATTAGTTTGTTTCTCCTGCTCTATAAACGAATTTGCACGTGCCTGAAGCACTACGCTACTGTTTTGGGGTTGCTACGGACCCTCTTGATAAATTGTTCATCAAAAGCCGTAGCTGGTGGCAGCAAAAAGGAAGGGGTGTAAAGTGTTAATCTATTGGGTGACGCTGGCAGTGACGGAGCGGGGTTTATAAGGGTACTGCCTGGCTGCAGCCAGGAGTAATTATAATTCCCTCACTGCAGCGTGCCCAATAGCCAGCACACATCCAAGTGACCCGTCTGGCGACCAATTATCCTAGGTGCAGTTCCCTGACTGACCTGAGGGTAAGGGGGGCGCCAGAGAGCTGCAAGTTCCTAAGTGGAAGTGGGATAATTAAAAGTCCCTGCAGTTTACCGGGTCGGACGGCAGCAGCCGTCGTGGGTGTGCGCGTTTTCGTCACATTTGCGGCACGGAGGGATCACAGGCCGTGATACCCCGGGCTACCGTGTGGCAGACCGCGTGCCCGTTCATCACACTGTCCGCTGAGCAGTGTATCTAATCCTCTCCTGTGTGATACTGTCTGCTGAGCTGTGTATCTAATCCTCTCCTGTGTGATACTGTCTGCTGAGCTGTGTATCTAATCCTCTCCTGTGTGATACTGTCTGCTGAGCCGTGTATCTAATCCTATCCTGTGTGTTACTGTCTGCTGAGCCGTGTATCTAATCCTCTCCTGTGTGATACTGACTGCTGAGCCGTGTATCTAATCCTATCCTGTGTGATACTGTCTGCTGAGCCGTGTATCTAATCCTATCCTGTGTGATACTGACTGCTGAGTCGTGTATCTAATCCTATCCTGTGTGATACTGTCTGTTGAGCCGTGTATCTAATCCTCTCCTGTGTGATAGTCTGCTGAGCCGTGTATCTAATCCTATCCTGTGTGTTACTGTCTGCTGAGCCGTGTATCTAATCCTCTCCTGTGTGATACTGACTGCTGAGCCGTGTATCTAATCCTATCCTGTGTGATACTGTCTGCTGAGCCGTGTATCTAATCCTCTCCTGTGTGATACTGTCTGCTGAGCCGTGTATCTAATCCATCTTTCCTGTGTGATACTGTCCTCTATGCTTGAGCCGTGTATCTAATCCTCATCCAGTGTGATACTGTCTGCTGAGCCGTGTATCTAATCCTATCCTGTGTGATACTGACTGCTGACCGTGTATCTAATCCTATCCTGTTGATACTGCTGCTGAGCCGTGTATCTAATCCTCTCCTGTGTGATACGTCTGCTGAGCCGTGTATCTAATCCTCTCCAGTGTGATACTGTCTGCTGAGCCGTGTATCTAATCCTATCCTGTGTGATACTGTCTGCTGAGCCGTGTAATCTAATCCTATCCTTGTGTGATACGTCTGCTGAGCCGTGTATCTAATCCTATCCTGTGTGATACTGTCTGCTGAGCCGTGTATCTAATCCTCTCCAGTGTGATACTGTCTGCTGAGCCGTGTATCTAATCCTATCCGTGTGATACTGTCTGCTGAGCCGTGTATCTAATCCTATCCGTGTGATACTGTCTGCTGAGCCGTGTATCTAATCCTATCCTGTGATACTGTCTGCTGAGCCGTGTATCTAATCCTATCCTGTGTGATACTGTCTGCTGAGCGTGTATCTAATCCTATCCTGTGTGATACTGCTGCTGAGCCGTGTATCTAATCCTATCCAGTGTGATACTGTCTGCTGAGCCTGTATCTAATCCTATCCTGTGTGATACTGTCTGCTGAGCCGTGTATCTAATCCTATCCTGTGTATACTGACTGCTGAGCTCGTGTTATCTAATCCTATCCTGTGTGATATCTGTTGACTGAGCCGTGTATCTAATCCTCTCCAGTGTGATACTGTCTGCTGAGCCATGTATCTAATCCTATCTGTGTGATACTGTCTGCTGAGCCTGTATCTAATCCTATCCTGTGTGATACTGACTGCTGAGTCGTGTATCTAATCCTATCCTGTGTAATACTGTCTGCTGAGCCGTGTATCTAATCCTCTGTATACTGTCTGCTGACCGTGTATCTAATCCTATGTGATACGTCTGCTGAGCCATGTATCTATCCTATGTGTGATACTGTCTGCTGAGCCGTGTATCTAATCCTATCCTGTGTGATACTGTCTGCTGAGCCTGTATCTAATCCTATGCTGTGATACTGACTCCTGAGCCGTGTATCTAATCCTCTCCTGTGTGATACTGTCTGCTGAGCCGTGTATCTAATCCTATCCTGTGTGATACTGTCTGCTGAGCCGTGTATCTAATCCTATCCTTGTGATACTGACTGCTGAGCCGTGTATCTAATCCTCTGTGTGATACTGTCTGCTGAGCCGTGTATCTAATCCTCTCCTGTGTGATACTGTCTGCTGAGCCGTGTATCTAATCCTATCCAGTGTGATACTGTCTGCTGAGCGTGTATCTAATCCTATCCTGTGTGATACTGTCTGTTGAGCCGTGTATCTAATCCTATCCATGTGTGATACTGTCTGCTGAGCCGTGTATCTAATCCTATCCTGTGTGATACTGTCTGCTGAGCCGTGTATCTAATCCTTCCTGTGGATACTGTCTGCTGAGCCGTGTATCTAATCCTATCCTGTGTGATACTGTCTGCTGAGCCGTGTATCTAATCCTATCCTGTGTGATACTGTCTGCTGAGCGTGTATCTAATCCTATCCTGTGTGATACTGTCTGTTGAGCCGTGTATCTAATCCTTCCTGTGTGATACTGTCTGCTGAGCCGTGTATCTAATCCTACTCCGTGTGATACTGTCTGCTGAGCCGTGTATCTAATCCTCTCCTGTGTGATTACTGTCGTTGAGCCGTGTATCTAATCCTCTCCTGTTGATACTGTCTGCTGAGCCGTGTATCTAATCCTATCCTGTGTGATACTGTCTGCTGAGCCGTGTATCTAATCCTATCCTGTGTGATACTGCTGCTGGCCGTGTATTAATCCTATCCTGTGTGATACTGTCTGCTGAGCCGTGTATCTAATCCTATCCTGTGTGATACTGTCTGCTGAGCCGTGTAATCTAATCCTATCCTGTAACTGTCTGCTGAGCCGTGTATCTAATCCTCTCCTGTGTGATACTGTCTGCTGAGCCGTGTACTAATCATCCTTATACTGTCTGGTCGTATATCAACTGCTGTCTGCTGAGCCGTGTATCTAATCCTATGCTGTGATACTGTCTGCTGAGCCGTGTATCTAATCCTATCCTGTGTGATACTGTCTGCTGAGCCGTGTATCTAATCCTATGCTGTGATACGGACTCCTGAGCCGTGTAGCTAATTCTCTCCTGTGTGATACTGACTGCTGAGCCGTGTATCTAATCCTGTTTTGTGTGATACTGACTGCTGAGCCGTGTATCTAAACCTCTTTTGTGTGATACTGACTGCTGATCCATGTATCCAATCCTTTCTTGTGTGATAGACTGCAGAGCAGTGTATCTAATTGTTTTCTGTATACTGTCTGCTTAGCCGTGAATCTAATCTTTTGTGATACTGTCTGCTGAGTCGTGTATCTAATCATCTGTTGTGTGACTGTGTGCTGAGCCGTGTATCATATCCTATGTGATACTGACTGCTGAGCCGTGTACCTAATCCTGTCCTGTGACTTACTGCTGAGACGTGTATCTAATCCTCTCCAGTGTGATACTGACTGCTGAGTCGTGTATCTAATCCTCTCCAGTGTGATACTGACTGCTGAGCTGTATCTAATCCTTTTCTATGTGATAGTGTCTGCTGAGCCGTGTATCTAATCCTCTCCAGTGTGATACTGACTGCTGAGATGTATCTAATCCTATTCTATGTGATAGTGTCTGCTGAGCTGTGTATCTAATCCTCTCCTGTGTGATACTGACTGTTGAGCCGTGTATCTAATCCTATCCTGTGTGATA
This sequence comes from Oophaga sylvatica, assembly GCA_033576555.1. Classification (NCBI taxonomy): domain Eukaryota; kingdom Metazoa; phylum Chordata; class Amphibia; order Anura; family Dendrobatidae; genus Oophaga; species Oophaga sylvatica. Next base: position 13,307 of record JARQOD010006330.1, read on the forward strand.
CTGTCTGCTGAGCCGTGTATCTAATCCTCTCCAGTGTAATACTGACTGTTGAGCCGTGTATCTAATCCTATCCTGTGTGATACTGTCTGCTGAGCCGTGTATCTAATCCTCTCCAGTGTAATACTGCCTGCTGATCTGTGTATCTAATCCTCTCCAGTGTATACTGACTGTTGAGCCGTGTATCTAATCCTCTCCAGTGTAATACTGCCTGCTGAGCCGTGTATCTAATCCTCTCCAGTGTAATACTGACTGTGAGCCGTGTATCTAATCCTATCCTGTGTGATACCGCCTGCTGAGCCTGTATCTAATCCTCTCCATATGATACTGTCTGCTGAGCCGTGTATCTAATCCTCTCCTGTGTGATACTGTCTGCTGAGCCGTGTATCTAATCCTCTCCAGTGTAATACTGTCTGCTGAGCCGTGTATCTAATCCTATCCTGTGTGATACTGTCTGCTGAGCCGTGTATCTAAGCCTATCCTGTGTGATACTGACTGCTGAGCCGTGTATTTAATCCTATCCTGTGTGATACTGTCTGCTGAGCCGTGTATCTAATCCTATCCTGTGTGATACTGTCTGCTGAGCCGTGTATCTAATCCTATCCTGTGTGATACTGACTGCTGAGCCGTGTATCTAATCCTCTCCTGTGTGATACTGTCTGCTGAGCCGTGTATCTAATCCTATCCTGTGTGATACTGTCTGCTGAGCCGTGTATCTAATCCTATCCTGTGTGATACTGTCTGCTGAGCAATGTATCTAATCCTATTCTGTGTGTTACTGACTGCTGATCCATGAATCTAATCCTATCCTGTGTGATACTGTCTGCTGAGCCGTGTATCTAATCCTATTCTGTGTGTTACTGACTGCTGATCCATGTATCTAATCCTATCTTGTGTGATACTGTCTGCTGAACCGTGTATCTAATCCTCTTCTGTGATCCTGACTGCTGAGCCGTGTATCTAATCCTCTCCTGTGTGGTACGGTCCGCTGAGCAGTGTATCTAATCCTCTCCTGTGTGGTACGGTCTGCTGAGCCGTGTATCTAATCCTATCCTGTGTGATACTGTCTGCTGTATCTAATCCTATCCTGTGTGATACTGACTGCTGAGCTGTGTATCTAATCCTCTGTGTGATACTGTCTGATGAGCTGTATCTAATCCTCTCCTGTGTGATACCGTGTATCTAATCTCCCAGCAGCTGAAGAATATATTAGCGGTGGTGCGATGGGGGCCATCTTGTGTTACACACTCAGGATCATTCACTTGGGAAATCAGAGGCCTACTATAAGTACCAGAGGTGGGGGTCCCTCAGCTGACAACACTGCAGTCCTCACACAATATGGGGGTGTAGTACCACACGTGGCCACCAAGTGGTGCAGCACACCAGGAGTATCACTCCCTAGAGGGCACCTGGACGCACCACACTATGGGGTTGATAGTTCGGTAAGCAAGACAGGAGCAGCAGTCGCAATACAGAATATTTATTGCAGGTGACACGAATGTAAGGGAAAGAGTCTATAAACCCCGCCCCTGAGCACACAAGGCCCGCCCCCAGACACTGCCACCACTTCGCTTTCGACTCTTGCTCTTCTGAACGGCTCCCCCTCAGTATGTTCCATAGGGAAGAAGTAGAAACTTGCGATTAACCAATGAAATGCTGTGAATACACCAAGAGTGGCCGCTCCCCCGAAGAGCCGAATGTGGTTCATGCACATCAATGAGATTAGGGGCAGTGGAACCTAGCACCTTGTTCATGGCTGCTTTAGGTGTGGACCCCGGGAGGTGACGCCCTGAAGCTTGATGTGACGATGTCCCCAGCTCCGCCTGCTCACTTATTGGGGGACGTCTGGGAATGGTGGGCTCCAGAATCCAGCATGGCTCTTCTCCGCGCCGTCTCCTTGGCCACGCTGTGATTGAGACGCCGTAGCCGTTCCTGCCACAAAAAAGAGAAAGCATCATGTCATACAGGAGCGCGGGGTGGCGGCAGTGGCCAGCCAGGATCCGCATTATCACGGCGGCCCCTGAACCACGAGGTCCTCTCACCCTGCAGTCAGGTCACCGCAGGGGTGGCGCTACCTGTGCGTTCTGCAGGATGTTGTTCACCAGCACAACGCGACGACGGGCATTCAACAGCTTCTTCACATACGGGTCCAGGTCCAGAGCCACCTTCTGGTCCTCATTTATCCTGCACAGCTCTAGGGGAGACCAGGGAAAGCGTTGACAACTCAGCCACGTGTCTGACAACCTGGGGATGTCATGAAACAGGCTCCGCCTACTGACCTGACGCCAGACTGTCAATGTGCTCCCGCAGGTCCACCTGGCTCTCCCTGCAGAAAGAGGCAGCGATGAGGGACACCGGGAGACATTACAGGGGCCCAGCCCGCCGCCCCGTCCTCCATTACAGGGGCCCAGCCCGCCGCCCCGTCCTCCATTACAGAGGCCCAGCCCGCCGCCCCGTCCTCCATTACAGGGGCCCAGCCCGCCGCCCCGTCCTCCATTACAGGGGCCCAGCCCGCCGCCCCGTCCTCCATTACAGGGGCCCAGCCCGCCGCCCCGTCCTCCATTACAGGGGCCCAGCCCGCCGCCCCGTCCTCCATTACAGGGGCCCAGCCCGCCGCCCCGTCCTCCATTACAGGGGCCCAGCCCGCCGCACCGTCCTCCATTACAGGGCCCACCCCGCCCCGTCCTCCATTACAGGGGCCCAGCCCGCCGCCCCGTCCTCCATTACAGGGGCCCAGCCCCTGCCCCGTCCTCCATTACAGGGGCCCAACCCGCCGCCCCATCCTCCATTATGCCTCGTCCTCCATCAGAGGGGCCCGACCCGCCGCCCCATCCTCCATTACTGGGGCCCAACCCGCCGCCCCATCCTCCATTACAGGGGCCCAACCCGCCGCCCCATCCTCCATTATGCCTCGCCTCCATCAGAGGGCCCAGACCCGCCGCCCCATCCTCCATTACTGGGGCCCAACCCGCCGCCCCATCCTCCATTACTGGGGCCCAACCCGCCGCCCCATCCTCCATTACAGGGGCCCAACCCGCCGCCCCATCCTCCATTACTGGGCCCAACCCGCCGCCCCATCCTCCATTACAGGGGCCCAACCCGCCGCCCCATCCTCCATTACAGGGGCCCAGCCCGCCGCCCCATCCTCCATTACAGGGGCCCAACCCGCCGCCCCATCCTCCATTACAGGGGCCCAACCCGCCGCCCCATCCTCCATTACAGGGGCCCAACCCGCCGCCCCATCCTCCATTATGCCTCGTCCTCCATCACAGGGCCCGACCCGCTGCCCCATCCTTCATTACAGGGGCCCAACCGCCGCCCCATCCTCCATTATGCCTCGTCCTCCTCACAGGGGCCCGACCCGCCGCCCCATCCTCCATTACAGGGCCCAACCCACCGCCCCATCCTCCATTACAGGGGCCCAAACCGCCGCCCCATCCTCCATTACAGGGGCCCAACCCGCCGCCCCATCCTCCATTACAGGGGCCCAACCCGCCGCCCCATCCTCCATTATGCCTCGTCCTCCATCAGAGGGCCCGACCCGCCGCCCCATCCTCCATTACTGGGGCCCAACCCGCCGCCCCATCCTCCATTACAGGGCCCAACCCGCCGCCCCATCCTCCATTACTGGGGCCCAAACCGCCGCCCCATCCTCCATTACAGGGGCCCAACCCGCCGCCCCATCCTCCATTACAGGGGCCCAACCCGCCGCCCCATCCTCCATTATGCCTCGTCCTCCATCAGAGGGGCCCGACCCGCCGCCCCATCCTCCATTACTGGGGCCCAACCCGCCGCCCCATCCTCCATTACAGGGGCCCAACCCGCCGCCCCATCCTCCATTACTGGGGCCCAACCCGCCGCCCCATCCTCCATTACAGGGGCCCAACCCGCCGCCCCATCCTCCATTACAGGGGCCCAGCCCGCCGCCCCATCCTCCATTACAGGGGCCCAACCCGCCGCCCCATCCTCCATTACAGGGGCCCAACCCGCCGCCCCATCCTCCATTACAGGGGCCCAACCCGCCGCCCCATCCTCCATTATGCCTCGTCCTCCATCACAGGGGCCCGACCCGCTGCCCCATCCTTCATTACAGGGGCCCAACCCGCCGCCCCATCCTCCATTATGCCTCGTCCTCCATTACAGGGGCCCGACCCGCCGCCCCCATCCTCCATTACAGGGGCCCAACCCACCGCCCCATCCTCCATTACAGGGGCCCAAACCGCCGCCCCATCCTCCATTACAGGGGCCCAACCCGCCGCCCATTACAGGAGCCCAACCCGCCACCCAATCCTCCATTACAAGGGCCCAACCCGCCGCCCCGTCCTCCATTACAAGGGCCCAACCCGCGGCCCCATCCTCCATTACAGGGGCCCAAACCGCCGCCCCATCCTCCATTACAAGGGCCCAACCCGCGCCCCATCCTCCATTACAGGGGCCCAAACCGCCGCCCCAAACTCCATTACAGGGGCCCAACCCGCCGCCCCGTCCTCCATTACAGGGGCCCAGCCCGCCGCCCCGTCCTCTTACAGGGGCCCAGCCCCCGCCCCTCCTCCATTACAGGGGCCCAGCCCGCCGCCCCATCCTCCATTACAGGGGCCCAGCCCGCCGCCCGTCCTCCATTACAGGGGCCCAACCGCGCCTCATCCTCCATTACAGGGGCCCAACCCGCCGCCCCATCCTCCATTACAGGGGCCCAGCCCGCCGCCCCATCCTCCATTACAGGGCCCAGCCCGCCGCCCCGTCCTCCATTACAGGGGCCCACCCGCCGCCCCGTCCTCTATTACAGGGGCCCAGCCCGCCGCCCCGTCCTCCATTACAGGGGCCCAGCCCGCCGCCCCATCCTCCATTACAGGGGCCCAGCCCGCCGCCCCGTCCTCCATTACAGGGGCCCAGCCCGCCGCCCCGTCCTCCATTACAGGGGCCCAACCCGCCGCCCCATCCTCCATTACAGGGGCCCAGCCCGCCGCCCCATCCTCCATTACAGGGGCCCAGCCCGCCGCCCCGTCCTCCATTACAGGGGCCCAGCCCGCCGCCCCGTCCTCTATTACAGGGGCCCAGCCCGCCGCCCCGTCCTCCATTACAGGGGCCCAGCCGCCGCCCATCCTCCATTACAGGGGCCCACCCGCCGCCCCGTCCTCCATTACAGGGGCCCAAACCGCCGCCTCATCCTCCATTACAGGGGCCCAACCCGCCGCCCCTCCTCCATTACAGGGGCCCAACCCGCAGCCCCGTCCTCCATTACAGGGGCCCAACCCGCCGCCCCGTCCTCCATTACAGGGGCCCAACCCGCCGCCCCATCCTCCAATACAAGGACCCAGCCCAGAGAATGAGCCCGCAGCCCATTCCTCTATTATAGGGGCCCGGAACTTCCCCCTCACCCTTCCCCTTCGGCCTTCGAGAATGAGTCCTCTATTGCAGGGGCCCCACTCTCCCCAGCCCTCCAATGCAGGGGTCCGTACCTCACTGCATGTACATGGGAGTCCAATTGCTGCACCGCCGGCTTCAACAGCTCCAGCAATCCCTCAGCAAATACGTCCCTCCCCGGAGACACCGGGGCCGCCATCCTGCACCGAACAGCCAGTCAAGTCAACACTCCCCTCCGGCCGCCGACTATCCCGTGATAGACATGATACATCCGCTAGAGGGCGATGCGTACATTCTTAATTGCAGCACAGACGTCTTCTTGGAGCACTGGACACTAGGATTCAGTCTTCGAGAAGATGGCAACGAACCTGACACTGTAGACGAGATGAGTGTTCTTAGGTCACATGACGTTCTGATCACATGACCAAACTTACTACACAGAAACCCAAGCCTGTAGCCATAGAATCCACCAGCTATAGAGCGTGAGGTCAGCGGCGCCTTCTGACTTGGCCGCCAGCGACTTTCCTTCTTGGACAGTTTCCAGTTTTGCACTTCATCTTTTCAGTAGTTAGCACTGTATGGTGGCTCAGTGGATAGCACTGTATGGTGGCTCAGTGGATAGCACAGTATGGTGGCTCAGTGGATAGCACTGTATGGTGGCTCAGTGGATAGCACTGTATGGTGGCTCAGTGGATAGCACAGTATGGTGGCTCAGTGGATAGCACTGTATGGTGGCTCAGTGGATAGCACAGTATGGTGGCTCAGTGGATAGCACTGTATGGTGGCTCAGTGGATAGCACAGTATGTTGGCTCAGTGGATAGCACTGCATGGTGGCTCAGTGGATAGCACTGCATGGTGGCTCAGTGGATAGCACTGTATGGTGGCTCAGTGGATAGCACAGTATGGTGGCTCAGTGGATAGCACTGTATGGTGGCTCAGTGGATAGCACAGTATGTTGCTCAGTGGATAGCACTGTATGGTGGCTCAGTGGATAGCACAGTATGGTGGCTCAGTGGATAGCACTGTATGGTGGCTCAGTGGATAGCACAGTATGTGGCTCAGTGGATTAGCACTGTATATGGTGGCTCAGTGGATAGCACAGTATGTGGCTCAGTGGTAGCACTGTATGGTGGCTCAGTGGATAGCACTGCATGGTGGCTCAGTGGATAGCACTGTATGGTGCTCAGTGGATAGCACAGTATGTTGGCTCAGTGGATAGCACTGTATGGTGGCTCAGTGGATAGCACTGCATGGTGGCTCAGTGGATAGCACTGTATGGTGGCTCAGTGGATAGCACAGTATGTTGGCTCAGTGGTTAGCACTGTATAGTGGCTCAGTGGTTAGCACTGATGGTGGCTAAGTGATTAGCACTGTATAGCAGCTCAGTGGCTAGCACTGTATGGTGGCTCAGTGGTTAGCACTGTATGGTGGCTCAGTGGCTACCCTGTATACTGGCTCAGTGGTTAGCACTGTATGATTGCTCAGTGGTTAGCAGTGTATTGTAGCTCTGTGGTTAGCAGTGTATGGTGGCTCTGTGGTTAGCAGTGTGTGGTGGCTCAGTAGAAAGCACTGTATGGTGCTCAGTGGTTAGCAATGTATGGTGGCTCAGTAGTTGGCACTGTATGGTGGCCTGGTGGTTAGCATTGTATGTTGACTCAGCAGTCAGCACTGTATGATGGCTCAGTGGTTAGCATTGTATAGTGGCTCAGTGGATAACACTGTATTGTGGCTCAGTGGACAGCACTGTATGATGGCTCAGTGGTTAACATGGTTAACACTGTATAGTGGCTCAGTGGATAACACTGTATGGTGGCTCACAGATACACTGTATGATGGCTCAGTGGTTAGCACTAAAGTGCTCAGGTTAGCACTGTATTATGGCTCAGTGGTTAGCACTGTATGGTGGTTCAGTGGTTAACACTGTATAGTGGCTCAGTGGTTAGCACTGAATGGTGGCTCAGTGGCTAGTAATGTATGATGTTCATTGGTTATCACTGTATAGTGCTCAGTGGTTATCACTGTATAGTGACTCAGTGGTTATCACTGGTGACTCAGTAGTCGGCACTGTATGGTGGCTCGATGGTTAGCATTGTATGTTGGCTCAGTGGTTAGCACTGTAATCTTGCAGCGTTGGGTTCAAATCCCACCAAAGACAATATCTACAAGGAGTTTGTTTGTTCCTTCGGGAACTCCGGATTTCTCCCACACTCCGAAAACGTGCTCCGTGCTCGGCTATCACTGTGCTCAGATTTCACTCGGGTATCACGGTGCTCGGATTTCACTCGGGTATCACGGTGCTCGGTTATCACTCGAGTATCACGGTGCTCGGTTATCACTCGGGTATCACGGTGCTCGGTTATCACTCAGATATCACGGTGCTCGGTTATCACTCGAGTATCACGGTGCTCGGTTATCACTCGGGTATCACGGTGCTTGGTTATCACTCGAGTATCACGGTGCTCGGTTATCACTCTGATATCACGGTGCTCGGTTATCACTCGAGTATCACGGTGCTCGGTTATCACTCGGGTATCACGGTGCTCGGTTATCACTCGGGTATCACGGTGCTCGGTTATCACTCGGATATCACGGTGCTCAGTTATCACTCGAGTATCACGGTGCTCGGTTACCACTCGAGTATCACGGTGCTCGGTTATCACTCGGATATCACGGTGCTCGGTTATTACTCGAGTATCACGGTGCTCGGTTATCACTCGGGTATCACGGTGCTCGGTTATCACTCGAGTATCACGGTGCTCGGTTATCACTCGGATATCACGGTGCTCGGTTATCACTCGGATATCACGGTGCTCGGTTATCACTCGAGTATCACGGTGCTCGGTTATCACTCGGGTATCACGGTGCTCGGTTATCACTCGGGTATCACGGTGCTCGGTTATCACTCGGGTATCACGGTGCTCGGTTATCAATCGGATATCACGGTGCTCGGTTATCACTCGAGTATCACGGTGCTCGGTTATCACTCTGGTATCACGGTGCTCGGTTATCACTCGGGTATCACGTTGCTCGGATTTCACTCGGTATCACGGTGCTCGGTTATCACTCAGGTATCACGGTGCTCGGTTATCACTCGAGTATCACGGTGCTCGGTTATCACTCGGGTATCACGGTGCTCGGTTATCACGGTGCTCGGTTATCACTCGAGTATCACGGTGCTCGGTTATCACTCGAGTATCACGGTGCTCGGTTATCACTCGGGTATCACGGTGCTCGGTTATCACTCGAGTATCACGGTGCTCGGTTATCACTCGGGTATCACGGTGCTTGGTTATCACTCGAGTATCACGGTGCTCGGTTATCACTCTGATATCACGGTGCTCGGTTATCACTCGAGTATCACGGTGCTCGGTTATCACTCGGGTATCACGGTGCTCGGTTATCACTCGGGTATCACGGTGCTCGGTTATCACTCGGATATCACGGTGCTCAGTTATCACTCGAGTATCACGGTGCTCGGTTACCACTCGAGTATCACGGTGCTCGGTTATCACTCGGATATCACGGTGCTCGGTTATTACTCGAGTATCACGGTGCTCGGTTATCACTCGGGTATCACGGTGCTCGGTTATCACTCGAGTATCACGGTGCTCGGTTATCACTCGGATATCACGGTGCTCGGTTATCACTCGGATATCACGGTGCTCGGTTATCACTCGAGTATCACGGTGCTCGGTTATCACTCGGGTATCACGGTGCTCGGTTATCACTCGGGTATCACGGTGCTCGGTTATCACTCGGGTATCACGGTGCTCGGTTATCAATCGGATATCACGGTGCTCGGTTATCACTCGAGTATCACGGTGCTCGGTTATCACTCTGGTATCACGGTGCTCGGTTATCACTCGGGTATCACGTTGCTCGGATTTCACTCGGTATCACGGTGCTCGGTTATCACTCAGGTATCACGGTGCTCGGTTATCACTCGAGTATCACGGTGCTCGGTTATCACTCGGGTATCACGGTGCTCGGTTATCACGGTGCTCGGTTATCACTCGAGTATCACGGTGCTCGGTTATCACTCGAGTATCACGGTGCTCGGTTATCACTCGGGTATCACGGTGCTCGGTTATCACTCGAGTATCACGGTGCTCGGTTATCACTCGGGTATCACGGTGCTCAGTTATCACTCGAGTATCACGGTGCTCGGTTATTACTCGGGTATCACGGTACTCGGGTATCACGGTGCTCGGGTATCACGGTGCTCGGTTATCACTCGGGTATCACGGTGCTTGGTTATCACTCGAGTATCACGGTGCTCGGTTATCACTCGAGTATCACAGTGCTCTGTTATCACTGATGTATCACGGTGCTCGGTTATCACTCGAGTATCACGGTGCTCGGTTATCACTCGAGTATCACGGTGCTCGGTTATCACTGATGTATCACGGTGCTCGGTTATCACTCGAGTATCACGGTGCTCGGTTATCACTCGAGTATCACGGTGCTCGGTTATCACTCGGGTATCACGGTGCTCGGTTATCACTCGAGTATCACGGTGCTCGGTTATCACTCGAGTATCACGGTGCTCGGTTATCACTCGAGTATCACGGTGCTCGGTTATCACTCGAGTATCACGGTGCTCGGTTATCACTCGAGTATCACGGTGCTCGGTTATCACTCGAGTATCACGGTGCTCGGTTATCACTCGAGTATCACGGTGCTCGGTTATCACTCGAGTATCACGGTGCTCGGTTATCACTCGAGTATCACGGTGCTCTGTTATCACTCGAGTATCACGGTGCTCGGTTATCACTCGAGTATCACGGTGCTCGGTTATCACTCGAGTATCACGGTGCTCGGTTATCACTGATGTATCACGGTGCTCGGTTATCACTCGAGTATCACGGTGCTCGGTTATCACTCGAGTATCACGGTGCTCGGTTATCACTCGAGTATCACGGTGCTCGGTTATCACTCGAGTATCACGGTGCTCGGTTATCACTCGAGTGTCACGGTGCTCGGTTATCACTCGAGTATCACGGTGCTCGGTTATCACTCGAGTATCACGGTGCTCGGTTATCACTCGAGTATCACGGTGCTCGGTTATCACTGATGTATCACGGTGCTCGGTTATCACTCGAGTATCACGGTGCTCGGTTATCACTCGAGTATCACGGTGCTCGGTTATCACTCGAGTATCACGGTGCTCGGTTATCACTCGAGTATCACGGTGCTCGGTTATCACTCGAGTATCACGGTGCTCGGTTACACTCGAGTATCACGGTGCTCGGTTATCACTCGAGTATCACGGTGCTCGGTTATCACTCGAGTATCACGGTGCTCGGTTATCACTCGAGTATCACGGTGCTCGGTTATCACTCGAGTATCACGGTGCTCGGTTATCACTCGAGTATCACGGTGCTCGGTTATCACTCGAGTATCACGGTGCTCGGTTATCACTCGAGTATCACGGTGCTCGGTTATCACTCGGGTATCACGGTGCTCGGTTATCACTCGAGTATCACGGTGCTCGGTTATCACTCGGGTATCACGGTGCTCGGTTATCACTCGAGTATCACGGTGCTCGGTTATTACTCGGGTATCACGGTACTCGGGTATCACGGTGCTCGGGTATCACGGTGCTCGGTTATCACTCGGGTATCACGGTGCTTGGTTATCACTCGAGTATCACGGTGCTCGGTTATCACTCGAGTATCACGGTGCTCGGTTATCACTGATGTATCACGGTGCTCGGTTATCACTCGAGTATCACGGTGCTCGGTTATCACTCGGGTATCACGGTGCTCGGTTATCACTCGAGTATCACGGTGCTCGGTTATCACTCGAGTATCACGGTGCTCGGTTATCACTGATGTATCACGGTGCTCGGTTATCACTCGAGTATCACGGTGCTCGGTTATCACTCGAGTATCACGGTGCTCGGTTATCACTCGGGTATCACGGTGCTCGGTTATCACTCGAGTATCACGGTGCTCGGTTATCACTCGAGTATCACGGTGCTCGGTTATCACTCGAGTATCACGGTGCTCGGTTATCACTCGAATATCACGGTGCTCGGTTATCACTCGAGTATCACGGTGCTCGGTTATCACTCGAGTATCACGGTGCTCGGTTATCACTCGAGTATCACGGTGCTCGGTTATCACTCGAGTATCACGGTGCTCGGTTATCACTCGAGTATCACGGTGCTCGGTTATCACTCGAGTATCACGGTGCTCGGTTATCACTCGAGTATCACGGTGCTCGGTTATCACTCGAGTATCACGGTGCTCGGTTATCACTGATGTATCACGGTGCTCGGTTATCACTCGAGTATCACGGTGCTCGGTTATCACTCGAGTATCACGGTGCTCGGTTATCACTCGAGTATCACGGTGCTCGGTTATCACTCGAGTATCACGGTGCTCGGTTATCACTCGAGTATCACGGTGCTCGGTTATCACTCGAGTATCACGGTGCTCGGTTATCACTCGAGTATCACGGTGCTCGGTTATCACTCGAGTATCACGGTGCTCGGTTATCACTCGAGTATCACGGTGCTCGGTTATCACTCGATATCACGGTGCTTGGTTATCACTAGTGATGAGCGAGCATGCTCACCACTTCTCGGTACTTGCTCGAGCTTCTCACTGCTCGAGATGCTTGGAGCTCGCGGAATATTTCTGGGGTTGCTCGGCGGAAGCTCGGGCCCCCGTCCTGTATGTTTGTTGCTCTTTAGAGAGCCAATGAATATGAAATGATTGTCTGCAAACACTGTAATGCTGCAGCCATGTTGGTTGTGGCATTACAGTAATTGGCTGGCTGCACAGCGTCATCAGGTCTATATCAGACCTGCCACTGCCCTGCTCGTCACGGTCTACTCCGGAATCAGGCAGTGTAGTAGAGGTGCTGCTGAGCTAGGGAGAAATTTGCTTGTTTCTTAGCGGAGGTATACCACAATATATTATACACATATTTATCTAAACTAACAGTCCTGAGGACTAATCCAGTTGCATAGATATCAGTGCTAGGCAGGCAGTGTATGTGGCAGACTGCAGAGCATATAGCAAAAGGGTCCATTTCAGTTCTGTCTGCTGCTGCTACTTTTATAGATATTTCTAGACAAAGCAATCCAGAGAATATCATTTTTCTGCTCCATTTTCTTGTTGGCACTGCAGAATACAGCCAGATCCTTTCCATATTACAGTGCTAAAAATCCAGCTATTTACAACTGTGGTTTGTCTGTGACACGGATCATATATAACTGTGCTCAAAATTCTGCCATTTCTGGCCTCCATTTAACCCCTTCATGACCCAGCCTATTTTGACCTTAAAGACCTTGCCATTTTTTGCAATTCTGACCAGTGTCCCTTTATGAGGTAATAACTCAGGAACGCTTCAAAGGATCCTAGCGATTCTGAGATTGTTTTTTCGTGACATATTGGGCTTCATGATAGTGGTAAATTTAGGTCGATAATTTTTGCGTTTATTTGTGAAAAAAATGGAAATTTGGTGAAAATTTTGAAAATTTTGTAATTTTTATTCTGTTAAACCAGAGAGTTATGTGACACAAAATAGTTAATAAATAACATTTCCCACATGTCTACTTTACATCAGCACAATTTTGGGAACAACATTTTTTTTTGTTAGGAAGTTATAAGAGTTAAAAGTTGACCAGCGATTTCTCATTTTTACAGCAAAATTTACAAAACCATTTTTTTTAGGGACCACCTCACATTTGAAGTCACTTTGAGGGGTCTATATGGCAGAAAATACCCAAAAGTGACACCTTTATAAAAACTGCACCCCTCAAGCTACTCAAAACTGCATTCAAGAAGATTATTAACCCTTCAGGTGCTTCACAGGAACTAAAGCAACGTGGAAGGAAAAAATGGACATTTTAATTTTTCCAACAAAAATGCCATGTTGCATTAGAGCTCCCCCACAAGTGACCCCATTTGGAAACTAGACCCCCTAAGGATCTTATCTAGATGCATAGTGAGCACTTTGAACCTCCAGGTGCTTCACAAATTGATCCGTAAAAAAAATAAAGTACTTTTTTTTTCACAAAAATTATCTTTTAGCCTCAGTTTTTTCATTTTCGCTTGGGCAACAGTATAAATTGGATCCTAAAATTTGTTGGGCAATTTCTCCTGAGTACACAGATACCTCATATGTGGTCATAAACCACTGTTTGGGTGCACGGTAGGGCTCAGAAGGGAAGGAGCGCCATTTGACTTTTTGAATGGAAAATATGCTGGAATATTTAGCGGTTGCCATGTCGCATTTGGAGAGTCCCTGTGTGCCTAAACATTGGAGCTCCCCCACAAGTGACCCCATTTTGGAAACTAGACCCCCTAAGGAACTTATCTAGATGCATAGTGAGCACTTTGAACCCCCAGGTGCTTCACAAATTGATCTGTAAAAAAAAGAAAGTACTTTTTTTTCACAAAAATTTTCTTTTAGCCTCAGATTTTTTCATTTTCACATGGGCAACAGTATAAATTGGATCCTAAAATTTGTTGGGCAATTTCTCCTGAGTACACAGATACCTCATATGTGGTCATAAACCACTGTTTGGGCGCACGGCAGGGCTCAGAAGGGAAGGAGCGCCATTTGACTTTTTGAATAGAAAATATGCTGGAATATTTAGCGGTTGCCATGTCGCATTTGGAGAGTTCCTGTGTGCCTAAACATTGGAGCTCCCCCACAAGTGACCCCATTTTGGAAACTAGACCCCCTAAGGAACTTATCTAGATGCATAGTGAGCACTTTGAACCCCCAAGTGCTTCACAAATTGATCCGTAAAAAAAAGAAAGTACTTTTTTTTCACAAAAATTTTCTTTTAGCCTCAGTTTTTTTCATTTTCACATGGGCAACAGTATAAGTTGGATCCTAAAATTTGTTGGGCAATTTCTCCTGAGTACACAGATACCTCATATGTGGTCATAAACCACTGTTTGGGCGCACGGCAGGGCTCAGAAGGGAAAGAGCGCCATTTGACTTTTTGAATGGAAAATATGCTGGAATATTTAGCGGTTGCCATGTCGCATTTGGAGAGTTCCTGTGTGCCTTAACATTGGAGCTCCCCCACAAGTGACCCCATTTTGGAAACTAGACGCCCTAAGGAACTTATCTAGATGCATAGTGAGCACTTTGAACCCCCAGGTGCTTCACAGAAGTTTATAACGCAGAGCCGTGAAAATAAAAAATCATTTTTTTTCTCAAAAATGATTTTTTAGCCCACTATTTTTTATTTTCACAATGGTTACAGGAGAAATTGGACCCCAAAAGTTGTTGTCCAGTTTGTCCTGAGTATGCTGGTACCCCATTAGTGGGGAGGAACCACTGTTTGGGCACACGTCAGGGCTCGGAAGGGATGTAGTGACGCTTTGAAATGCCGACTTGATGGAATGGTCTGCGGGCATCTTGTTACGTTTGCAGAGCCCCTGATGTGCCTAAACAGTAGAAACTCCCCACAAGTGACCCCATTTTGGAAACTAGACCCGCAAAGAACTTATCTAGATGTGTGGTGAGAACTTTGAACCCCCAAGGGCTACACAGAAGTTTATAACGCCCGGGCATGAAAATAAAAAAATCATATTTTTTCCACAATCAGGATCTTTTAGTCCCCAATTTTTTTATTTTTCCAAGGGTAACATGAGAAATTAGACCCCAAAAGTTGTTGTCCAATTTGTCTTGAGTATGCTGATATCCCATATGTGGGAGAAAACTACTGTATGGGCACACGTCGGGGCTCGGATGGGAAGTAGTGATGTTTTGAAATGCCCACTTGATGGAATGGTCTTCGGGCGTCATGTTACGTTTGCAGAGTCCCTGATGTGCCTAAACAGTAGAAACTCCCCACAAGTGACCCCATTTTGGAAATTAGATCCCCAAGGAACTCCTTTAGATGTGTGGTAAGCACTTTGAATCTCCAAGTCCTTCACAGAAGTTTATAACGCAGAGCCGTGAAAATATAAAATCATTTTTTTTCCACAAAAATAATTTTTTAGACGACAAAAAACCTGACTGGCACTTCCAGACTAATGTGAACTAGGTGCAAACCAAAGGGAGCTACCCTCATGTAAAACATCCAAAAAAAGGCTGCACTCAAGCATACTAAAGCATGACAACATAGAATACATGAAATTTTGAATAGCAATATGGCTTTGGAATATAAGGAAAAATTTGAGACGCTTAGTATAAACATTTGGCCAAACATTTTAAAGCCCAACAACCATCGTCAAGGTGGTCTCAATTCTGTTGAGTCCCTAACCTAATGTGAACATACCTCTATTAGGCTGATATCTGAATTTCTGGGTGAATATGCACCTCTGTCAGTAATGCCTGCATTTATGGGTAAAGTAGGGAGCTGGTGTAATTAAAATCACCACCTGGTGGGGGCGGAGTGCTCGGTCAGCAAGCTAACATTCAAAAGACAAAAAACCTGACTGGCACTTCCAGACTAATGTGAACTAGGTGCAAACCAAAGGGAGCTACCCTCATGTAAAACATCCAAAAAAAGGCTGCACTCAAGCATACTAAAGCATGACAACATAGAATACATGAAATTTTGAATAGCAATATGGCTTTGGAATATAAGGAAAAATTTGAGACGCTTAGTATAAACATTTGGCCAAACATTTTAAAGCCCAACAACCATCGTCAAGGTGGTCTCAATTCTGTTGAGTCCCTAACCTAATGTGAACATACCTCTATTAGGCTGATATCTGAATTTCTGGGTGAATAGCACCTCTGTCAGTAATGCCTGCATTTATGGGTAAAAGTGGGAGCAGGTGTAATAAAACACCACCTGGGGGGCGGAGATGCTCGGTCAGCAAGCTAACATTCAAAAGACAAAAAACCTGACTGCACTTCCAGACTAATGTGAACTAGGTGCAAACCAAAGGGAGCTAACCCTCATGTAAAACACTCAAAAAAAGCGTGCACTCAAGCATCTACAAGCATGACACACTATGAATACATTGAATTTTGAATAGCAGTAATGGCTTTGGAATATAGGAAGAATTTGGAGATGCTTGTATAAACTTTGGCCAAATTTTAAAGCCCAACAACATCGTCAAGGTGGTCTCAATTCTGTTGAGTCCCTAACCTAATGTGAACATACCTCTATTAGGCTGATATCTGAATTTCTGGGTGAATCAGCGCGGATCCGCAGCAAAATAAGCCGCGGATCAGCAGCAAAATCAGCCGCGGATCAGCAGCAAAATCCGCCGCGGATCCCCAGCAAAATCCGCGCGGATCCGCAGCAAAATCTGCCGCGGATCCGCAGCAAAATCAGCGCGGATCAGCAGCAAAATCAGCCGCGGATCAGCAGCAAAATCAGCCGCGGATCAGCAGCAAAATCAGCCGCGGATCCGCAGCAAAATAACGCGGTGAAACGCAGTCCATCTAACGGACTGCCATAATGCAATATGAACCCAGCCTAACCCTGAGGCCCTGTGCACACGTTGCGGATTCACTTGCGGATTTTTCTTAAATCCGCAGGTAAAATGACCTGCGTTTTACCTGTGAATTTAGCGCGGATTTGCTGCGGTTTTTCCCTGCGGTTTTACACCTATAATGGAATAGGTGTAAAACCGGTGCGGAATCCGCACAAAGAATTGACATGCTGCGGATTTAAAACCGCAGCAAATCCACATGTGCACAGCGTTTTTTTTAACCATTTATTTGCATTGTACTGTACATGGTTTCTGGATCTGCTGTGGATCCGCAGCGCCAAATCCGCTGCGGATCCGCAGCAAAATCTCGGCTGCGGATCTGCAGCAAAATCCGCTGTGGATCAGCAGCAAAATCCGCCGCGGATCCGCAGCAAAATCCGCCGCGGATCAGCAGCAAAATCCGCCGCGGATCAGCAGCAAAATCCGCCGCGGATCCGCAGCAAAATCCGCGGCGGATCCGCAGCAATATCCGCCGCGGATCAGCAGCAGGATCCACAGCAATATCCGCCTCGAATCCGCAGCAAAATCAGCCGCGGATCCGCAGCAAAATAAGCCGCGGATCCGCAGCAAATAAGCCGCGGATCAGCAGCAAAATCCGCCGCGGATCAGCAGCAATATCCGCCGCGGATCCGCAGCAATATCCGCCGGGATCCGCAGCAAAATCAGCCGCGGATCAGCAGCAAAATCAGCCGCGGATCACCAGCAAAATCCGCCGCGGATCACCAGCAAAATCCGCCGCGGATCACCAGCAAAATCAGCCGCGGATCACCAGTAAAATCCGCCGCGGATCCGCAGCAAAATCAGCCGCGGATCAGCAGCAATAATCCGCCGCGGATCAGCAGCAATATCCGCCGCGATCCGCAGCAAAATCCGCCGCGGATCCGCAGCAAAATCAGCCGCGGATCCCGCAGCAAAAATCAGTGCGGATCAGCAGCAAAATCAGCGGATCCGCAGCAATATCCGCCGCGGATCAGCAGCAAGATCCGCAGCAAATCCCGCGGATCCGCAGCAAAATCAGCCGCGGATCCGCAGCAAAATCAGCCGCGGATCAGCAGCAAAATCCGCCGCGGATCGCAGCAAAATCCGCCGCGGATCCCCAGCAAAATCCGCCGCGGATCCGCAGCAAATCCGCCGCGGATCCGCAGCAAAATCCGCCGCGGATCAGCAGCAAAATCAGCCGCGGATCAGCAGCAATATCCGCCGCGGATCCGCAGCAAAATCAGATGCGGATCAGCAGCAAAATCAGCCGCGGATCAGCAGCAATATCCGCCGTGGATCAGCAGCAGGATCCGCAGCAATATCCGCCGCGGATCCGCAGCAAAATCAGCCGCGGATCCGCAGCAAAATAAGCCGCGGATCAGCAGCAAAATCAGCCGCGGATCAGCAGCAAAATCGCCGCGGATCCCCAGCAAAATCCGCCGCGGATCCGCAGCAAAATCCGCCGCAGATCACCAGCAAATCAGCCGGATCCGCAGCAAAATCAGCCGCGGATCACCAGCAAAATCCGCCGCGGATCCGCAGCAAAATCCGCCGCGGATCCGCAGCAAAATCAGCCGCGGATCAGCAGCAAAATCAGCCGCGGATCAGCAGCAAAATCAGCCGCGGATCAGCAGCAAAATCAGCCGCGGATCAGCAGCAATATCCGCCGCGGATCCGCAGCAAAATCAGATGCGGATCCGCAGCAAAATCAGCCGCGGATCAGCAGCAATATCCCCGCGGATCAGCAGCAATATCCGCCGCGGATCCGCAGCAAAATCCGCCGCGATCCGCAGCAAATCAGCCGCGGATCCGCAGCAAAATCAGCCGCGGATCACCAGCAAAATCCGCCGCGGATCACCAGCAAAATCAGCCGCGGATCAGCAGCAATATCCGCCGCGGATCAGCAGCAATATCCGCCGCGGATCCGCAGCAAAATCCGCCGCGGATCCGCAGCAAAATCAGCCGCGGATCCGCAGCAAAATCAGATGCGGATCAGCAGCAAAATCAGCCGTGGATCAGCAGCAATATCCGCCGCGGATCAGCAGCAGGATCCGCAGCAATATCCGCCGCGGATCCGCAGCAAAATCAGCCGCGGATCCGCAGCAAAATAAGCCGCGGATCAGCAGCAAAATCAGCCGCGGATCAGCAGCAAAATCCGCCGCGGATCCCCAGCAAAATCCGCCCGGATCCGCAGCAAAATCCGCCGCGGATCCGCAGCAAAATCCGCCGCGGATCAGCAGCAAAATCAGCCGCGGATCAGCAGCAATATCCGCCGCGGATCCGCAGCAAAATCAGATCGCGGATCAGCAGCAAAATCAGATCGCGGATCAGCAGCAATATCCGCCGGGATCAGCAGCAGGATCCGCAGCAATATCCGCGCGGATCCCCAGCAAATCCGCCGCGGATCCGCAGCAAAATCCGCCGCGGATCACCAGCAAAATCCGCCGCGGATCACCAGCAAAATCAGCCGCGGATCACCAGCAAAATCAGCCGCGGATCAGCAGCAAAATCAGCCGCGGATCAGCAGCAAAATCAGCCGCAGATCCGCAGCAAAATAACGCGGTGAAACGCAGTCCATCTAACGGACTGCCATAATGCAATATGAACCCAGCCTAACCCTGAGGCCCTGTGCACACGTTGCGGATTCACTTGCGGATTTTTCTTAAATCCGCAGGTAAAATGACCTGCGTTTTACCTGTGAATTTAGCGCGGATTTGCTGCGGTTTTTCCCTGCGGTTTTACACCTATAATGGAATAGGTGTAAAACCGGTGCGGAATCCGCACAAAGAATTGACATGCTGCGGATTTAAAACCGCAGCAAATCCACATGTGCACAGCGTTTTTTTTAACCATTTATTTGCATTGTACTGTACATGGTTTCTGGATCTGCTGTGGATCCGCAGCGCCAAATCCGCTGCGGATCCGCAGCAAAATCTCGGCTGCGGATCTGCAGCAAAATCCGCTGGGGATCAGCAGCAAAATCCGCCGCGGATCCGCAGCAAAATCCGCCGCGGATCAGCAGCAAAATCCCCTGCGGATCAGCAGCAAAATCCGCCGCGGATCCGCAGCAAAATCCGCTGCGGATCCGCAGCAATATCCGCCCCGGATCAGCAGCAGGATCCGCAGCAATATCCGCCTCGAATCCGCAGCAAAATCAGCCGCGGATCCGCAGCAAAATAAGCCGCGGATCCGCAGCAAATAAGCCGCGGATCAGCAGCAAAATCCGCCGCGGATCAGCAGCAATATCCGCCGCGGATCCGCAGCAATATCCGCCGCGGATCCGCAGCAAAATCAGCCGCGGATCAGCAGCAAAAATCAGACCGCGGATCACCAGCAAAATCCGCCGCGGATAGCAGCAGCAAAATACGCTGCGGATCCGCAGCAAAATCAGCCGCGGATCACCAGCAAAATCCGCCGCGGATCCGCAGCAAAATCAGCCGCGGATCAGCAGCAATATCCGCCGCGGATCAGCAGCAATATCCGCCGCGGATCCGCAGCAAAATCCGCCGCGGATCCGCAGCAAAATCAGCCGCGGATCCGCAGCAAAATCAGATGCGGATCAGCAGCAAAATCAGCCGCGGATCAGCAGCAAAATCAGCCGCGGATCAGCAGCAAAATCCGCCGCGGATCCCCAGCAAAATCCGCCGCGGATCCGCAGCAAAATCCGCCGCGGATCAGCAGCAAAATCAGCCGCGGATCAGCAGCAATATCCGCCGCGGATCCGCAGCAAAATCCGCGCGGATCCGCAGCAAAATCAGCCGCGGATCCGCAGCAAAATCAGATGCGGATCAGCAGCAAAATCAGCCGCGGATCAGCAGCAATATCCGCCGTGGATCAGCAGCAGGATCCGCAGCAATATCCGCCGCGGATCCGCAGCAAAATCAGCCGCGGATCCGCAGCAAAATAAGCCGCGGATCAGCAGCAAAATCAGCCGCGGATCAGCAGCAAAATCCGCCGCGGATCCCCAGCAAAATCCGCCGCGGATCCGCAGCAAAATCTGCCGCGGATCACCAGCAAAATCCGCCGCGGATCCGCAGCAAAATCAGCTGCGGATCACCAGCAAAATCCGCCGCGTATCCGCAGCAAAATCCGCCGCGGATCCGCAGCAAAATCAGCCGCGGATCACCAGCAAAATCAGCCGCGGATCAGCAGCAAAATCAGCCGCGGATCAGCAGCAAAATCAGCCGCGGATCCGCAGCAAAATCCGCCGCGGATCAGCAGCAAAATCCGCCGCGGATCCGCAGCAAAATCAGCCGCGGATCAGCAGCAATATCCGCCGCGGATCCCCAGCAAAATCAGCCGCGGATCCGCAGCAAAATCCGCCGCGGATCAGCAGCAAAATCCGCCGCGGATCCGCAGCAAAATCAGCCGCGGATCAGCAGCAATATCCGCCGCGGATGAGCAGCAAAATCCGCCGCGGATCCCAGCAAAATCCGCCGCGAATCCCCAGCAAAATCCGCCGCGGATCGAGCGAACCGCAGCGGATCCCCAGCAATCCGCCGCGGATCCCCAGCAAATCGCCCGGATCCGCAGCAAAATCCGCCGCGGATCCGCAGCAAATCCGCGCGGATCCCAGCAAAATCAGCGCGGATCCGCAGCAAAATCAGCCGCGGATCAGCAGCAAAATCAGCCGCGGTCCACCAGCAAAATCAGCCGCGGATCCCCAGCAACATCCGCCGCGGATCCGCAGCAAAATCAGCCGCGGATCCGCAGCAAAATCAGCCGCGGATCCGCAGCAAAATCAGCTGCGGATCAGCAGCAAAATCCGCTAGGAAAAAAAAAAAAAAATTCTTTATTTTATTATTTGTCCCTACCTATGACAGGGGGCGGTTCATTTACTTTTTTTTATTTTGATCACTGTGACAGTTTATCACAGTGATCAAAATAAATTTTTGAACACTGGAGGGCGCACTGCGCATGCGCCGGCTGGCGGGCGCACTGCGCATGCGCCCGCCATTTTCCAAGATGGCGGCGCCCATGAAGAATCCCGGGCAGCCGCCGGGACGGATCCAGGGACGTCGGTGGACCGGGAGAGGTGAGTAGGGGGGGTCGGATGGTGAGGGGGGGGGATCGGAAGGTGGGGGCAGCAGATCGCAGGAGCAGGGGAGCAGATAGTGACGGCGGTGACCGGTCACTGCCATCTTTCGGTGGCGGCGGCCGATCACCGCCGTGATCGATGTGGGGGGGTCAGATCGCGGTCTCCAGCCATGGCAGATGCTATTGCAGCATCGGCCATGGCTGGATTGTAATATTTCACCAGTTTCATTGGTGAAATATTACAAATCGCTCTGATTGGCTGTTTCACTTTTAACAGCCAATCAGAGCGATCGTAGCCACGTGGGGGTTAAGCCACCCCCACTGTGGTGATGCGCAAGGGGTCCTGTGCCTGCGGGTCAAGTGACCTTTCAGTGATTTCGGTCACCCGACCCGCAGGAACATGATTTATAGCATGACGCCTACGTTGGCGTCATGGGTCGGGATGGCACAGGTTTTCATGACGCCAACGTAGGCGTCATGGGTCGTGAAGGGGTTAAATTTTGTTGCAGTGTGTTAGTGAAGTTATTGACACCAGTTTGCTGTTAAAAATAGTTACCTACAGGCCAGCTATTTAAAACTGTGGTTTGTCCGTCACACGGATCACATATAAGTGCACTCCAAATTCAGCGATTTGTAGTGAACATGGATAATCACGTATTCACAAATTCACACATTTTGCGACTACTTGCGCTCGAAATGTTGCCTTTTCTGCTCGTGGTGATGGAAGCTTTCCGCAACTTGATGGTGACGGCCGTCCCTCGGTACTCGGTCCCCAGCTGCCACTAATTCTCCCGGTGTGCCGTCCCCACATTACACAAGCACGTGTCCCACAATATTAGTCGTGCCCTCAACAAAACAGTTACTGGGTAAGTCTACATAACCACGGACACGTGGACAAGTGCTTGTGGGCAGGGACGATACATCTCGGTGACGGCACATCTCAGTGACTGCACACTGGGTTAACATAGTGGAAGCCAGGACCCAGTCGGACCTTGGGATGGAACACGTTCACCCAGTGCCAAAGATTGCGGGCCCTAGGTCAGTCAGGGTTGCCCCCACAGTCTACAGCTCCTCCTCCTCCTCTTCAGCCTCCATCTCCGAAATGGCCACATCAGTCACAAGCTGGAAGAACTGCAGCACTGCCTCATCCAAGCGGCAACAGGCTGTGCTGAAGCTAACCCTAGAACGCATACCTGGGGCCTCGCAGGCCTGCTAGGTTAATTGTTTTCTATTTTCTGCACGATTAGTTAGAATTCTGAAACTCTAGGTATTCCTCAGGTACATAGTTATTAGCAATTTCCAGTTGTTCATATATTTTTATGTTACAGGCATTTCGGTATAACAACTCTTTTTTGGGAATACCCCATATTCACATATGTGGGGCCTTTTAGGCCTGTACTAGGTTTACATGTGCATATCTGTACTACTTGTGGACAAAATGTCTGCAAGGAACATTCTTCCGAACAGATAACGTGAAAATTGTTGGGGTCATCAGTAACATTGAAAGGGAAAGTTTGAAAAGAAAAGAAGTTCCTGCACCATGTTTACTACAACTTTTATATAAAAACCGTTTAGACAAAAAAATCATCATTATAAAGAATTATATAGCATGCATATATTGGGCGTTTTAAGCTCGTGTACTTACTTTTTTGTTGTTTTTTGCACATAATTATAATGTAGCAGGAATGTATCCTTACTTTGCAATTTTCAAATAAAGTTTCAAAAGTATTTTTATTTGAGTTATTCCATGTTTTTTGCACACAGGCCTAAAAGGCCCCAGGTATGTGAAAGTGTAGATTTCTATGTTTATGCGTTCTAGGGTTAATATGCTTAGGTGACAAACCGCACAATGCTGAAGAGTTGTGGACAGCACTGAAAGCAGGCAGATCTGTGGCTGACACCACTAAACCTACAACCAGGCAAGGTTGTGTGTGACAATGGCCTGAACCTGGTGGCGGCTCTGATGCAAGGCGAGCTCACACACGTACCATGCCTGGCCCATGTGCTTAACCTCATGGTTCAGCAGTTTTTCAAAAACTACATGGAGCTGCCGGATCTGCTTGTCATAGTACGCCGCCTGTGTGGCCATTTTAGAAAATCAGCTACAGCTTCCGCTGCCCTTACCATGTTTCAGCAGTGTCTGCAGCTTCCGACTCACCGACTGGAGTGTGATGTTCCCACACATTGGAATTCTACACTACAGATGTTGGGAAGGATGTGTGAACAGAAGAGGGCAGTTGTTGACTACCAGCATCAACAAGGCCATCGGTATTCAGTTCAGACTCCACACATAAGACCTCAGGAATAGACATGGATGTTAGACATATGTACCATCCTCCAAAACTTTGAGGACTCCACCAAGATAGTGAGCGACGATGATGCCATAATTAGCCTCACCATCCCGCTTCTCTGTCTTCTGAAACGCTCTCTGCTCACAATCAAAGAGTATGCATTGCAGGCGGAGCACAATGAGATGGAGCAAGGAATCATACAGGGTGATTACACACAGCCCAGCCCCATCTCATCCCAATGTGGATTGGGTGATAATGAAGAAGAGGAGGAAGGACAGGAGCTAGTTTCATGCGCTATAGATGGTACTACCTGCCTAACTGTCATACCATCTGTTCAGCATGGATGGCCTGAGGACAAGGAGGAGAAGAGTATGGTCAGTCATCCTCTTGGTGAGGACATGGAAGTCTTGCCTGTTAGCAGTCTGGCACGCATGTTACTCTGCCTTTCCTGTGACCCTCGTGTTCTCCAAATTTTGGGTGACAGTCATTACTGGTTGGTGACACTTCTAGACCCACGCTACAAGGAAAACTTTCTAACTCTTATTCCCGAGGCGGACAGGTCTACTAAAATGGGGCAGTACCAGAAGCCCCTTGCTGCGGAATTATTACAAAAAATTCCCATCTGAAAACGCTGGCGGCAGAGGTCACAATTCCTTAGACAACCAAGGAGTACAGGCGAGAGAGACAAAACTCCAATCCAGCAGAAGCAGGGGAACACTGTTAAAGTTCTGGGACAGTTTTCTCAGACCCTCCCATCGCACTGGCCCTGAGGCACGGTGTACTCTCTCATAAGGAGTGTAAAGTTTTGGAAGATGCTCAGGGAGTACCTTGCTGACTGTACCAATGTACTCTGTGATTCCTCTGTGCCTTATAATTATTGGGTATCCAAGCTGGACACGTGGCATGAACTGGCTCTCTACGCCTTGGAGGTCCTGGCCTGCCCTGCCGCCAGCGTTTTGTCAGAGCGGGTTTTTAGTGCCGCTGGTGGAATTATAACTGATAATCTCATCCACCTGTCAACTGTAAATGCTGACAGGCTGACTCTTATAAAAATGAACAAGGGCTCGATTGGGCCAGACTTCTCAACACCACCGAATGATAGCAGCGTAACAAACTCAAATCCAGTGTCTTTTTTTGGGAGGTCTATTCCCATGCACTTCTTCACAACCACACATGGGTATACGCTTCCTTATTTTGGCTATTTGCTGTTGTCCTCATCCTCCACCATCACCATATCACTAGGGTGACCGTGGTTTGTGACGCAACACCCACATAATTTTTTTAAAGGGTAATTATGATGCTCGTAAAATAAAAATTATTTGACAGTATGTTCATGTATACCCCCAGGGGTAAATATTTGTCAGCCCATACACTTAGTGCATGGGCATTATAGGAGACCCGCTCCTTTCTAATGGGAACATTTTTTTATGAGGCCCTCCTCCACGTCTCTTTCAAAAGGCATTGGAGTGCCTCCAAATTTTGGGCAGCCCTTGCATTCACTGCATAGGCAAACACTATAGGAGACCCGCTCCTTTCTAATGGGAACATTTTTTTATGAGGCCCTCCTCTACGTTTCTTCAAAGGGGTAATATGGTGCATCCAATTTTTTGGCCATGCCTTGCATTCACTGCATAGGACAACAGTATGGGAGTACCAACCTCCTAAAATTGATTTCAGGAGGCCCTCCTGTACGTCTCTTAACCCTTTACTCCCGAGGGTTGTTTGCACGTTAATGAAAGGGTCAATTTTTACAATTCTGACCACTGTCCCTTTATGCAGTAATAACTCTGGAACGCTTCCATGGATCCCAGTAATTCTGAGAATGTTTTCTCGTGACATATTGTACTTCATGTTAGTGGTAAAATTTCTTTGATATGACTTGCATTTAATTGTGAAAAAAACAGAAATTTGGCAAAAATTTAGAAAATTTCTCAATATTCCAACTTTGAATTTTAATGCCCTAAAATCACACAGATATGTCACACAAAATACTTAATAAGTAACATTTCCCACATGTTTACTTTACATCAGCACAATTTTAGGACCAACATTTTTTTTGTTAGGAAGTTATAAGGGTTAAAAGTTGACCAGTGATTTCTCATTTTTACAACACCATTTATTTTTAGGAACCACATCTCATTTGAAGTCACTTTGAGGGGTCTATATGATAGAAAATACACAAAAGTGACACCATTCTAAAATCTTCACCCCTCAAGGTGCTCAAAACCACATTCAAAACTTTATTAACCCTTCAGGTGCTTCACAGGAATTTTTTGAATGTTTAAAAAAAAAGAAAAATATTTAGACTTGAGAGTCCTCAGTGGTTGATACCTTTTAATGGCTAACTGAAAAGATGGTAACAAATTGCAAGCTTTCGAGACTACTCAGGTCTCTTCATCAGGCAAAGACTAAAACAAAAACTGAAGAATCACATATTTATACACAACACAGCACAGAAACAATGCAATAGAGGAGACAAGTGACGTGAAGCAGAACTGTTATTATGGGAGAGGAATGAACAGTTGTGGCAATAAATATTGAACTAGTTCATAGATAAGGAGTGTGAAAGTTTTATTGCCCTCTGATTGGGGTCTGGTAATGTTTTGTGATGTTCTCACAGGGTCTTTGAAGCAAATTCCTTAATTGATGTACAACGTCATAAATCCATGTGATATGTTCATTCCAGCATTGAGAGTGTCAAAGGTCACCATCAATTTGTATTCGCAAATTCTCCTGCGTCTCTGAGATGTGAAATTACCTTTCAGTACAAGTAATTTCATGTCCAACATGCTATGACCAGGGATGCAAAAGTGTTTGGCCACAGGTAGATCCATTCTTTTTTCTCTTATTGTGTGGCGATGAGAATTCATCCTTGTTCTAAGTTTTTGCCCTGTCTCCCCCACATACAGATCCCCAGTTGGACATTTTGTACAAATAATTAGGTACACCACATACAACCGTATATGTTCCAACCCCATGGATAGAGATGAACACCTTGGTCGCCTTAGAAAGACCTTTTTAAATCAGGGCTACCATCCAAGAACAATTGAAAACCAAATTACAAGAGCCACCAGAATATCAAGGAATCACCTGCTACATTACAAAACTAAAGAAGAAAATAACCGGGTGCCTCTAGTGGTCACCTACAATCCAAATCTGGAGATGCTAAGGGGAGCTGCACGGAAACTACAACCTTTACTACAAAAAGATGCCCGATTACAATCCATATTTCCAGACCCCCCACTACTGTGTTTTAGGCAGCCCCCAAATCTAAGAAGCATCACTGTCAGAAGTCCCCTGTCCTCTCCAACAGCTGCAGGAACCTTTCCTTGCAACAAGAAGAAATGCAAAACCTGTCCATTTATAATGACCACAGACAAGATAAAGATCCCCAACTCACATCAGGACTACAAGATCCCAGGTACTTTCAGCTGCATCACATCTAATGTGGTGTACCTAATTATTTGTACAAAATGTCCAACTGGGGGTCTGTATGTGGGGGAGACAGGGCAAAAACTTAGAACAAGGATGAATTCTCATCGCCATACAATAAGAGAAAAAAGAATGGATCTACCTGTGGCCAAACACTTTTGCATCCCTGGTCATAGCATGTTGGACATGAAATTACTTGTACTGAAAGGTAATTTCACATCTCAGAGATGCAGGAGAGTTTGCGAATACAAATTGATGGTGACCTTTGACACTCTCAATGCTGGAATGAACATATCACATGGATTTATGACGTTGTACATCAATTAAGAAATTTGCTTCAAAGACCCTGTGAGAACATCACAAAACATTACCAGACCCCAATCAGAGGGCAATAAAACTTTCACACTCCTTATCTATGAACTAGTCCAATATTTATTGCCACAACTGTTCATCCCTCTCCCATAATGACAGTTCTGCTTCATGTCACTTGTCTAATCTATTGCATTGTTTCTGTGCTGTGTTGTGTATACAGTAAATATGTGATTCTTCAGATGTTGTATTAGTCTTTGCCTGATGAAGAGACCTGAGTAGTCTCGAAAGCTTTCAATTTGTTACCATCTTTTCAGTTAGCCATTAAAAGGTATTAACCACTGAGGACTCTCAATTCTAAATATTTTTCTATCTACTGGCTAACACGGTACTAAGATATACATCTTTCCTATAAAAAAAATGAGTATTTAACTTTTTTTCACAAAAAAAATTACTTCAGGTCCAATTTTTTTTATTTTCCCAAGGGTAACAGGAGAAATTGGACCCCAAAAGTTATTGTGCAATTTTTCTTGAGTACGTTGATACCCCATATGTGGGGGGGAACCACTGTTTGGGCGCATGGTAGAGCACGGAAGGGAATGAGCACTGTTTGACTTTTTCAAACCCCTCAAGGAACTTATCTAGATGTGTGGTGAGCATTTTGAACGCCCCAAGGGCTTCACAGAAGTTTATAACATAGAGCTGTAAAATTAAAAAATCATTTTTTTTCCACAAAAATTTCACCCCCAATTTTTATTTTCCCGAGGGTAACAAGACCGCAAAAGTTATTGTGCAATTTGTCCTGAGTACGCTGATACCCCATATGTGGGGTTAAACCACTGTTTGGGCGCTTGACAGAGCACGGAAGGGAAGGAGCGCCGTTTGACTTTTTCATCGCAAAATTGGCTGGAATTGAGATCGGACGCCATGTCGCGTTTGGAGAGCCCTTGATGTACTTGAACAGTGGAAACCCCCAGCAAGTTACCCCATTTTGGAAACTAGACCCCTCAAGGAACTTATCTAGATCTTTGGTGAGCACTTTGAACCTCCAAGTGCTTCACAGAAGTTTATAATGCCCAGGCGTGAAAAACAAAAATCATATTTTTTCTACAAACAAGATATTTTAGACCCCAATTTTTTATTTTCCCAAGGGTAACAGGAGAAATTGGACCTCAAAAGTTGTTGTTCAATTTCTCCTGAGTACACTGATACCCTATATGTGGAGAAAACTACTGTATGGGCACACGTCGAGGCTCGGAAAGGAAGTAGTGACGTTTTGGATTGCAGACTTTGATGGAATGGTCTGCGGGCGTCATGTCGCGTTTTGAGAGCCCCTGATGTGCCTAAACAGTGGAAACCGAAACAAGTGACCCCATTTTGGAAACTATACCTCAACAAGGAACTTATCTAGAAGTGTTGGGAGAACTTTGAACCCCCAGGTGCTTCACAGAAGTTTATAACGTAGAGCCATAAAAATAAAAAAATCAAACTTTTTCCTCAAAAATGATATTTTCTCCCCCAATTTTTTATTTTCCCAAGGGTAACAGAAGAAATTGGGCCCCAAGAGTTATTGTGCAATTTGTCTTGAGTACGCTGATACCCCATATGTGGGGGTAAACCACTGTTTGGGCACATGGCAGAGTTCAGAAGGGAAGGAACACCGTTTGACTTTTTTTTTTTGGCTGGAATTGAGATCAGACTCCATGTCAAGTTTGGAGAGCCCCTGATGTGCCTAAACAGTGGAAACCCCCAATTCTAACGCCACCCTAACCCCAACACATCCCTGTGGAAACTAGACCCCCCCCAAGGAACTTATTTAGATGTGTGGTGAGCACTTTCAACCCCCAAGTGCTTCACAAAGTTTATCATGCCAGTCATGAAAAAAAAATCATATTTTTTCTACAAACATGA
>JARQOD010006331.1:0-43410 GCA_033576555.1 Oophaga sylvatica
GACCGGACCCTGAGGAAGATTGTGGAGAAGGATCGATTCAAGACCTTTGGGGACCTGAGGAAGCAGTGGACTGAGTCTGGTGTAGAAACATCCATAGCCACCATGCACAGGCGTGTGCAGGAAATGGGCTACAGGTGCCGCATTCCCCAGGTAAAGCCACTTTTGAACCATAAACAGCGGCAGAAGCACCTGACCTGGGCTACAGAGAAGCAGCACTGGACTGTTGCTAAGTGGTCCCAAGTACTTTTTTCTGACGAAAGCAAATTTTGCATGTGATTCGGAAATCAAGGTGCCAGAGTCTGGAGGAAGACTGGGGAGAAGGAAATGCCAAAATGCCTGAAGTCCAGTGTCAAGTACCCACAGTCAGTGATGGTGTGGGGTGCCATGTCAGCTGCTGGTGTTGGTCCACTGTGTTTCATCAAGGGCAGGGTCAATGCAGCTAGCTATCAGGAGATTTTGGAGCACTTCATGCTTCCATCGGCTGAAATGCTTTATGGAGATGAAGATTTCATTTTTCAGCACGACCTGGCACCTGCTCACAGTGCCAAAACCACTGGTAAATGGTTTACTGACCATGGTATTACTGTGCTCAATTGGCCTGCCAACTCTCCTGACCTGAAGCCCATAGAGAATCTGTGGGATATTGTGAAGAGAAAGTTGAGAGACGCAAGACCCAACACTCTGGATGAGCTTAAGGCCGCTATCGAAGCATCCTGGACCTCCATAACACCTCAGCAGTGTCACAGGCTGATTGCCTCCATGCCACGCCACATTGAAGCAGTCATTTCTGCAAAAGGATTCCCGACCAAGTATTGAGTGCATAACTGAACATTATTATTTGATGTTTTTTTTGTTTGTTTTTAAAAAACACTTTTATTTTATTGGACGGGTGAAATATGTTAATTTTTTGAGACAAGTTTTTGGAGTTATCAGGAGTTGTATGCCAAAATCATCAGTATTAAAACAATAAAAGACCTGACAAATTTCAGTTGGTGTGTAATGAATCTAAAATATATGAAAGTTTAATTGTAATCATTACATTATGGAAAATAATGAAATTTAGCACTATATGCTAATTTTTTGAGAAGGACCTGTTGTCACGGGTGTGTCGCGGCAGAGATCGTCGCGATTGCACACCCTGACTTCGCACAGCTGAGTTTCTGGTGCTGGGTGTTTTTCGTCACTGAGGGAGTTAATCCTTTCTCTCTCGGTGCTGGGCTGACCAGCCTCGCCCAGCTGCGTTTGATGTTTTGTTAATTAGCTTCCTTCTTATACCTGCTGGTCTGCGGGGGAAGTTGCCGGTGAAAGCATTCATTCAGACCAGCAGAGCGGATCGTTTCTGAGAAGACTTAAGCTAAGAGTGCCTGTTGTGGTTTTTCCTCTCCTTGCTAATTGTTTATCTCCTTAACCTTTTGTGTTCCTCTGTAGTGGAAGTGTGGTATGCGAGGCTGTGTTTTCTTTACCCCTTGTCTGTCTCGTTTGTCTAAAGGTACTGCCACACTAAACAATCCCGCTAGCGATCACATAACGAGCATACTAATGCGATCGCTAGCGGGATTGTTTCTATATCGCTAAATGCGGTCACATTTAGCGATATAGTTAACGACGCTATCGCCGTTAGCGATCTTCTTAACGACTTTAGCGGTACAAAAGTACCGCTAAATCGCTAAGAAAAGGTGCCACACAGCGATAAGATACTTACCCAGCGGGAGCGCCGACGAGAAAATAGGGTCCGGAGCGATTCCAGCGACGAGCGAGATCACAGCAGGAAGCTCGTCGCTGGCAGCTGCCGCACTGAACAATATCGCTAACAGGATCGCTAAATAGTGACGTTTTTTAGCGATCCCGTTAGCGATATTGTTTAGTGTGGCATACCCTTAAGACTGTGTATAAGCTGTGACCTGCCCATTCCCTGTGGTGGTAATCAGGGTCCTTCTCAGGACTAGATTACAGTGTCAGGGATCTACAGGAGACAGGGTTACGCTGGCTTCCTGGACCTCTGTACCATTAACAGTACCTCCAGGTAGAGGGACTAGTCAGGACCCCAGTTCAGGGTCAGCATAGACCCCGGTCCACCTCTATCCAGTGACAGCGTGGCACGTACACAGTATTGACCCACAATATATAGGATATTATGTCAGGTAAGACATTGCTGGCAGATACTATGTATACATGTTGATTTTCTCTATTATATGATATTTAGAATGATGTCACATTAGATATAAGTTGCTATCTTTGAATATATCTGTAATACGTCGTGACATTTTCACCGGCCTTTCATCCGCAGACCAATGGTCAGACAGAGCGTCTGAATCAGAGCTTAGAGACATATCTCCGGTGTTTTGTCTCAGAGAACCAGGAGGACTGGTCTTCTTTCTTGCCTCTGGCAGAGTTCGCTCTTAACAATAGGCGGAGCGAGTCCACTGGTAAGTCCCCGTTTTTTGGGGCATATGGTTTTCACCCCCAGTTTTGTACTTTCAATGGGGGGGGCTCTTCTGGGGTTCCTGAGGAGGAACGATTTTCGTCGTCACTTGCTTCAGTGTGGAGAGGTGTGCTTAATAATCTGAGCACTATGGGGAACCGATACAAACGTATGGCTGATAGGAGGAGAGTGTCTGGTCCGGACCTAAGTGTGAACGATCTGGTATGGTTGTCTACCAAGAATATAAAACTTAAGGTTCCCTCCTGGAAACTCGGTCCCAGATTCATCGGGCCATACAGGATCAGTTCAATAGTTAATCCGGTGGCTTTCCGTCTTGACCTCCCTCCTACATTTAAAATCCACAATTAGTGTTGAGCGATACTGCTCGATATCGAAAAATATCGGATCCGAATGGTATAACCGATATCACTAAATATCGCCGATATCCGATTCCGATAGCGGAAGTCCCATGTAAGTCTATGGGAACAAAATATTGCAACAAAAAAAACCCTTTCTTTCGTTGTAAACACAAAATATACACACATAGAATACATATATATAGATATATACATGTCATTGTGACATATATATTAAACATATATTTATAGTTTATACACTTCTACATAGTAAAATAGACTCTGTGCTTGAGAATTGCTAAAATCATCAGAGAATGTATTTGCCATTTTTCCGCCATATCTGCGTCATGACGAGGCACTGGTGAAGAAGAAGGGCGTGCTCTTCGTGGGTGTACACTCACTCAGTGGCGTGAAAACGATGGCCGACCAGTGTAAATGTTACTGCAATGTAAGATCGTGCCCCACAGCTCTGGAGTTCCGCCTCCTCATCCTCCTCAGTGTGCGCAAAACTAACACGAAGGTCCCGCCTCCCTACAAAAGAGGGGCCCTCTCCAGATGCTAATGACACATGTGACTTGGCAGAGATGGCTAATGGACACGAGCAGAAGTGTGAAGGGATGGAGCAGTCAGAGCTCTCCCCCCACGGAAGCGACCCGATCGCCACGGAATCACCGTTGGGCACCCGGCCTGTAAACCCTCCTACGCTGCAAGAAGCGGAGGATACCCTAAGAGGCCTGGCCCGGCACCGGGAGGAGGTCACCAGGATGGAAGCGAGCTGGCGTGCCCTAAAAATAAACTTGGAGCGGCGCCAATCCCTCTTACCTGAAGTGTCTGTACCGGAAGGTGAGGCACCCGTTCTAGTAGAGGAGCCCTTGCAATGTGATCCGGTTGACGTTGTCGCAGTGGAGGCACCCGTTCCTGCAAAAACCGCAGCACCGTCAGCACCCCAGATCCCGCTGTCTGCCCCCGTCGCTGAGACAGAAGAAGCGACACCCGTCCTCATGGAGGAGGCCGAGCAGGCACCAGAGGTCTACCTGTCTATACCGGAGCCCCGACTGTCATCTGATTTAGAGCCGTCTGCTTCCTCCGCAGGGGAGCGCGCCAGGACTGGGGGGCGCCAGGAGAGCTGCCGCAAACCGGACATCGCAAGCTGCAGTGGAGTGGTGGAGACATGGAGCTGCTGGTGGAGGAGAATTTCAACCGGCGTCAGGAGGAAGAGTGGAGACGTTGGGAGCGGGAAGCAGAGCGACAAAGGGAGCAGCGAGAAACCCAAAAACTTCGCCAACGTCAGGTGGAGAAGGACCGGGCAGATAAGGACCAGATGAGAAAGGATAAAGGAACCCTGAGTGGAGCCGCGGCGTAAGGGTGCAGTACGGAGCTTTAAATTGAAAGGTGGTTGGGGCTTCATCCAGGAGCCTGGACTTTATTTAGAAGTTTTTGTGACCCGGCGGGACGTGGAGACTCACCTCCCAGAAGGACACCCGGGGAGGGACCTGTTGCCAGGAGACTTGGTGACTTACACCCGACACTGGGGTTACAATGGGTGGTACGCCCTAAATGTTACCAGGTGCGACCCCTACTCCCCAGAGTGTCAGGAACCTGTGAGACCCTCGGAGCCTTCAGCCTCCCACATCCAGGCCTCTGCAAAAGTGCCCACCCCGCCGTAAATCTCCACAGCCTCCCTCAGTGGTCTCCTCAGCAGCCCCAGCTATGGACATGATAACTATAGCTGGCCCGTACCCGACGCCTGTTAGGCCCCCTGGGGTTCGTTCAGTCCGGGACATAGGGTTCCAGACCCGGAGGGAGACGAAAGAGGTGGCCACACAGACCCAGATAGCGGGTCACGACTTGACTGTACAGGCCACACGACGTCATCAGGTCCTGGTGGTCCTTGGTGCCTCGGATGTTTGGCAAGCATCAGAAGAGTACCAGGTGGTACCTGGAACACCCCGGCCAAAGAAGTATAAATAACCCGGACAGGGTCCCTGTATGTAAATAGTTAAATTGTTGATAAATAGTTAAATTGTTGATGTACCCGGACGGGTGAATGTTCATAAAAAAGTTTTTTAATTTAATAAAAAAAAAAAAAACACATTTTTCATTACTTTTATTACAGTCTCATCCTGCGACGCCATCGATCTCCTGTAAAAAAATGAAAAAAAAAAAAAAAAGTATACCACCTGACCGACGCAGTCCATAGTAACGAGTGTCCCATGACGATCCAGCTCTGCTACATCAGAATGACAGGCAGAGCCTGTCATCCCGGCGCAGCACAGCTGATTACCTGCTTCCCCGGCGGTGACGTCATCGGACTGGTTTACGGCCGGGATTACCCTGCAGTCACTGGCTGCAGTTATCGCGAAAAACTGCATGTGACCGCCAGGGAGAAGATAATGGCGGCCTCAAGCAGTCCAGGACGTGACCGCCGGAGATCTTCTGCCAGGTAAGTGCCGCTGACTCCTGACAGACCCGACCGACGGACACTCACAGTGACAGTGACAAATCCGATTCCGGTATTCGATATGACGAAAATATCGGTATTCGGAATCGAAAGGCCGATACAGCTAATATCGGCCGATATCCGATATTTGCAGTATCGTATCGCTCAACACTATCCACAATGTGTTCCACAAATCGTTGCTTAAGAGGTGCGTGGCACCAGTTATACCGTCACCGCTACCTCCTCCTCCAGTGGTGGTCAATGGTAATTTGGAGTTTCAGGTATCGAAGATCATTGACTCACGTCGGAATCGCCGGTCCCTTCAGTACCTTGTTCATTGGAGGGGGTATGGTCCTGAGGAGAGGATGTGGGTTTCTGCGTCGGATATTAACGCAGACCGTTTGGTTCGGGCCTTCCACACTACTCACCCAGATAGACCAGACCCTGAGGGTCCAGAGGCCCCTCGTAGAAGGGGGGGTACTGTCACGGGTGTGTCGCGGCGGAGATCGTCGCGATTGCACACCCTGACTTCGCACAGCTGAGTTTCTGGTGCTGGGTGTTTTTCGGCACTGAGGGAGTTAATCCTTTCTCTCTCAGTGCTGGGCTGACCAGCCTCGCCCAGCTGCGCCCAGCTGCGTTTGATGTTTTGTTAATTAGCTTCCTTCTTATACCTGCTGGTCTGCGGGGAAGTTGCCGGTGAAAGCATTCATTCAGACCAGCAGAGCGGATCGTTTCTGAGAAGACTTAAGCTAAGAGTGCCTGTTGTGGTTTTTCCTCTCCTTGATTATTGTTTATCTCCTTAACCTTTGTGTTCCTCTGTAGTGGAAGTGTGGTATGCGAGGCTGTGTTTTCTTTACCCCTTGTCTGTCTCGTTTGTCTAAGACTGTGTGTAAGCTGTGACCTGCCCATTCCCTGTGGTGGTAATCAGGGTCCTTCTCAGGACTAGATTACATGACACTGTAATGGATCTACAGGAGACAGGGTTATGCTGGCGGCCTGGACCTCTGTACCATTAACAGTACCTCCAGGTAGAGGGACTAGTCAGGACCCCAGTTCAGGGTCAGCATAGACCCCGGTCCACCTCTAACCAGTGACAGCGTGACACGTACACAGTATTGACCCACAATACATAGGATATTATGTCAGGTAAGACATTGCTGGCAGATACTATGTATACATGTTGATTTTCTCTATTATATGATATTTAGAATGATGTCACATTAGATATAAGTTGCTATCTTTGAATATATCTGTAATACGTCGTGACACCTGTATACAGTTCAGGTTGCTGGACGGAAAGCAGTGTTTCCCAAACTCCAGTCCTCGTGGCCCCCACAGGTCATGTTGTCAGGATTTTCTTTTGTGCAACACTATGGAAATCCTGAAAACATAACTCGTGGGGGCCATGAGGACCGGAGTTTGGGAAACACTGATGTTGTATACTAACCAATTTGTGCTTTCTCGTTTCATGGGAGAGAATTGTGAAACGGTGGCGGTCTGTGAGGGATCGCTTCAAGAAGAATTCAACAAAGAGATGCGGGCCCCGAGTGGATCTGGAGGACGCAGAACCAAGTACAAGTACGCACGAGCCCTGTCGTTCCTCCGGGCAACAATGGTCACCAGAAGGTAAATATTACACACCCCATGTAAAAAAAATGTTAACATGTCTAACTAATTTTTTTTTCAGCCAGGGCCATTCAATATCAGTATATTAATTGTACATTTTTCTCTTTATTCCACAGAACAGTGACCAGCACTCAGGAGCCTGCAGAGTTGGACCCTTCTGGAGCGATCCCTCAGGAGTCCGCCACCGAGGGACATTTCGACCGCCCCGGCTCATCTGCTCCTTCCCAGCCTTCCCAGACACGTGTGCCCTCTGTCCCCTCCACCAGCGCTGGAGCATCGTGGCCGAGTGCATTGCATGAGGCTATTGGTCAGGAGATAGCTTTCCCTTTACCCCACCCTTCTGCCGCTGCCACCTCTAGTACACCTGTGGCTACTGGGAGGCAGTGGCAGAGGGGTCAGGAAAGGAGCTATGCGTCCGAGTTCTTGCATCTTAATGCATCTTTCCAGAACTGTCTTAAAGTCTTGTCAGGGCAACTGACCGCAGGCTTTAATCAGCTCAACTCCAGCATTCTGGAGGTAAAGACACTTCTGCAAACCATGCATTCAGAAGCAAGAAGTTCTCCAAACCACAGCTTTTTCCGGTCTGTAGTCGAGCGCATGGATACACTATCTCCTAGCCAGCAGATGCATGTAATGCATTCTTGCCAAGCTGCTTTAGCGCAGGTTACCTCCCAACCTACTCCACCCCACCCAGTCGTTCCTCCCACACCTGCCCCCCTCCAGCCACTGTCCCTCTTCCCCCTTCTATTCAATACCAGCAACCTCCCCAGTACCAGCAACCTCCCCACTTCCAACAACCTGCCCCGTACCAACATCGTTCCCCGTACCAACCTCCTTCCCCGTACCAGTTCCCAACCACATCTGCTCCTCCAGTCACTGCCCAACCCTCCTCTCCACCACCCAACTGTTCTGCCTCCAACATCTCCACCCGTTCCATTTCTTCCATTTCCATTTCTTTTTCCTCCCCTTCACTTCTTTTACTTGTCCTGCAGCCCCTCCAGCAGTATCTCCACCCCACACTACACAAATTTGTGAATGTAAATAAAAAAGAAACTTTGTAAAATATTTTTTATTAAAAAAAAATTTTGACATGACATTGAAAAAAATGTTAATAAACATTTCTTTCACAGTAAAAAAAATATGTTAATAAACATTTTCATTACATACAATAAATGTAAAATTGGTTGATTAAAATTGTTGTC
This sequence comes from Oophaga sylvatica, assembly GCA_033576555.1. Taxonomy (NCBI): domain Eukaryota; kingdom Metazoa; phylum Chordata; class Amphibia; order Anura; family Dendrobatidae; genus Oophaga; species Oophaga sylvatica. Next base: position 8,047 of record JARQOD010006331.1, read on the forward strand.
TGTCATTTATTTCTAAGGTAAAATAAAGGTAAAATGTATTGGGTATACAAAACCAGGTACATAACTTTGGGTAAAAGGTAAATTAATTTTACCTTTTGGCCAAAGTTGTGTCCCTGGTTGTGTATTAGCCAAAGTATTTCACCTGTTTATACAAAGTGTACATTGTTAGGTAATCCACAACAAGGTACACAACTTTGGTTAAAGGGTGAAATGCTTTGGGTAATACACAACCAGGGACACATCTTTGGCCAAAAAATAAAATACTGTACATAATCCACAACAACAATGTAGACAACTTTGGTTTGCAAAGTATACTGTGGGTACACAAGGTACAAAGGTAACAGAGCAATTTATTAAACTCTGTCATCCTGCCAGTCTAGTCTTCCTTCAGGTGACATAAAGTATTTGGCAAATTTGTCCCTCATTAGGGAAACAGTCGCAGAACTTCTATTGCTAATGTTCTAGTAATCATGCAAGGTGGTTTCTTCAGAGTTGTCCTCAATGGAAATCGGTTCCATGCAGATAACAAAATTGTGCAGGACCACACAAGCTTTGATAACCTCGTCCACAGATTCAGTCTTGAGGTTGATTGCAGTCAATAGAACACGCCATTTGGCTGTCAGAATACCAAAAGTGCACTCCACCATTCTTCTGGCTCTTGTGAGGTGGTATTTGAAAATCTTTTTGTTGGTGTCAGTTCTCTGCTGGAGTACAGTTTCAGCAAATGTTCTGACAGCTGGAAGGCTTTATCCCATACACAAACAAAAGGCATAGGTGGGCCAGATGTTTGAGGCAGCGGTCTAGGGGGTGGGAACTGGAAGGTGTTTCCATAGAGCTGACGGCACATTGCTGACATTTTGAAGACTGGTGAGTCATTGTAGCGGCCATAGGCCCCAATATCAACAGCAATAAATTTGTATTCCGTGTCAGCAATGGCCATCAGGACAATGGAAAAATATTTTTTGTAATTGAAATATTCGGATCCAGATCCTGCTGGCTTGACAATGCGGATATGTTTCCTATCCACAGCGCCCAGGCAATTAGGAAACTGACATATTTGTTCAAACTTGTCAGCAATTTCAAGCCAACTCTCTGTTGTGGGCTGTGGTAGAAATTCCTCAACTAAAGAGTCCCACAAGGCACGGCATGTGTGCTTCACAATTCCAGAGATGGAGGAAATCCCAAGTCTGTACTGGAAATGGAGTGAGGAAAGAGATACTCCAGTTGCCAGGAATCTGTGAATAAAAAAAAATGAGTTTCAAATCACAGCATTACATACCAGAACCGTATACAAACTACCAGCAACAACATTCCAGGACAAGTGTGCTCTGAAGCAAGCAGATCAAATAAATATGGCTTACCGAAGAGTCACCATCAGACGCTCCAACGGTGAAATGGAGAAGTGGCTTCATCCCAACATACTGGGTTTTGAGGGTCCAGAGGCCCCTCTTAGAGGGAGGGGTACTGTCACGTCGCCGTTGGATTCAGTGGCTGGTGTTCCTGCCTCGGCTGCTGGGAGGCGCCGGACTCCTTTGGCTGGTGGTGCCGGTGATAGGAGAACGGTATCCACATATGGTTCCGTTCCTTTGACGCCGGTCTCTGTCGCTGCGCATCACCATGTTTCGCCTGTGGGTAATGTTGGTGACAGAGAGGGGTCCCTGCGCAGGCATCTGGTGGGCGTAGGCTTCGCTCTTCTGTCAGAGGTGAAGTGGTTGGTGTCAGTCATGCATCACCATCTTCCTGGTTCTGGGAGCGGTCCAGATGAGGTCATCAGACTGTGAGCCTGTGAGAGGTAGCCATGCCCTTCAAATGCCTTGGAGCCTGGCTTGCAGATATAGTCTTGGTTTCCCAGTGTGCTAGTTTGTTTTGCTATTGTATCTCTGACCTTTGCCTGGATTTCTGACTCTTCTACTGCCTGCCGATTTTGTACCTTTGCTGCCCGCCTGGTTTTGACTTTAACTTTAGCCTGAATTTCTGACCCTTCTACTGCCTGCCGATTTTGTACCTTTGCCGCCCTCCTGGTTTTGACCCTTGGACTTCTGACTTTGCATTTGGTCTCGCTTTTTATTCCCTTCCTAGCGTCCTTCCTACTCCGGTCCACTGCTCTCATATGCAGCTACCCCCTGGGCTTAGCTGTAATTCCAGATCCCTGTATAGGGGTAAAGGGTCTCGGGGTACTGTCTTACCAGCAGTTCAGACCTGCAGTGAGCGGACGTCACAATGAGGTCTCCAATGCCCTTCACCAAGAAATCAAAGTTCTCCATTTTCATCCTAACATATGTGAAAAATTTCTAAGGGTTTCATGGATAGCTCCATGTATAGTGTACAATACACCCAATGCGTCATTCTCTGGGCTGCGGTGGGGTGGATCCAGAAATGTCGTTGGCGCTGACGCATGATGCGCTGCTGTTTCTTTCTCTCTTTCTCCAGAACAATCGCTTTCAGACGATTCGCCTCCACTGTGAAATTCACCAAATTCTTCAGAATGTTTCCTATCACAACGTCCATCTTCAGCCAGCCACTTGCTCTTCTCTCCAACCTGCACTTGCTCCTCTACAACCTGTCAAAGATGGGCTGTAGGAACAGTGTATATATAAGTTTTCAGTAGCCAATCACGTTGAAACGGATGAGACGGATCCGCTTTTTGGTCGGATCCGCTAGATGGATCGGACCGAAAACCGGATCCGTCTCATCCTTTTTACATAATATTAGCCGATCCGGCGCTCCGGCGCGACGCCGGATCGCGCCTGACAGCAAAAAAACTGATGTGTGAAAGTAGCCTTAGTCTTTGAACCCACGTACTGGATGGCCACATGAAAACCAAGTTCACATTATTCATTTGGTACTCCCATACTGTTTGCCAATGCATTGAATGCAAGACCTGCCCTGCACCAAAGTAACATGCACCCCAATAACACTTGGGACAGACATCCTGGATGGCCACATGAAACCAAAGTTCCCATTTTTTTCATTTGGTACTGTAAGGAGTTATAAAGACTGGTATACGCCCCTACCCCTTTAAGCACGTCCCGGTCCTCTGTAACTGTGATTTTATGCTGCTATATGTACAGTACAGACCAAAAGTTTGGACACACCTTCTCATTTAAAGATTTTTCTGTATTTTCATGACTATGAAAATTGTACATTCACACTAAAGGCATCAAAACTATGAATTAACACATGTGGAATTATATACTTAAAAAAAGTGTGAAACAACTGAAAATATGTCTTATATTCTAGGTTCTTCAAAGTAGCCACCTTTTGCTTTGATGACTGCTTTGCACATTCTTGGCATTCTCTTGATGAGCGTCAAGAGGTAGTCACCGGAAATAGTCTTCCAACAATCTTGAAGAAGTTCCCAGAGATGCTTAGCACTTGTTGGCCCTTTTGCATTCACTCTTCGGTCCAGCTCACCCCAAACCATCTCGATTGGGTTCAAGTCTGGTGACTGTGGAGGCCAGGTCATCTGGCATAGCCCACCATCACTCTCCTTCTTGGTCAAATAGCCTTTACACAGCCTGGAGGTGTGTTTGGGGTCATTGTCCGGTTGAAAAATAAATGATGGTCCAACTAAACGCAAACTGGATGGAATAGCATGCCGCTGCAAGATACTGTGGTAGCCATGCTGGTTCAGTATGCCTTCAATTTTGGATAAATCCTCAACAGAGTCACCAGCAAAGCACCCACACACCATCACACCTCCTCCTCCCTGCTTCATGGTGGGAACCAGGCATGTAGAGTCCATCTGTTCACCTTTTCTGCGTCGCACAAAGACACGGTGGTTGGAACCAAAGATCTCAATTTTGGACTCATCAGACCAAAGCACAGATTTCCACTGGTCTAATGTCCATTCCTTGTGTTCTTTAGCCCAAACAAGTCTCTTCTGCTTGTTGCCTGTCCTTAGCAGTGGTTTCCTAGCAGCTATTTACCATGAAGGCCTGCTGCACAAAGTCTCCCTTTAACAGTTGTTGTAGAGATGTGTCTGCTGCTGGAACTCTGTGTGGCATTGACCTGGTCTCTAATCTGAGCTGCTGTAAACCTGCGATTTCTGAGGCTGGTGTCTAGGATGAACTTATCCTCAGAAGCAGAGGTGACTCTTTGTCTTCCTTTCCTGGGGCGGTCCTCATGTGAGCCAATTTCTTTGTAGCGCTTGATGGTTTTTGCAACTGCACTTGGGGACACTTTCAAAGTTTTCTCAAATTTTCAGACTGACTGACCTTCATTTCTTAAAGTAATGATGGCCACTCGTTTTTCTTTACTTAGCTGCTTTTTTCTTGCCAAAATACAAATTCTAACAGTCTATTCAGTAGGCCTATCAGCTGTGTATCCACCAGACTTCTGCACAACACAACTGATGGTCCCAACCCCATTTATAAGGCCAGAAATCCCACTTATTAAACCTGACAGGGCACACCTGTGAAGTGAAAACCATTTCCAATGACTACCTTTTGAAGCTCATCAAGAGAATGCCAAGAATGTGCAAAGCAGTCATCAAAGCAAAAGGTGGCTACTTTGAAGAACCTAAAATATAAGACATATTTTCAGTTGTTTCACACTTTTTTGTTAAGTATATAATTCCACATGTGTTAATTCATAGTTTTGATGCCTTCAGTGTGAATGTACAATTTTCATAGTCATGAAGATACAGAAACATCTTTAAATGAGAATGTGTGTCCAAACTTTTGGTCTGTATTGTATATATATATTTATATATTGTAAGGTTTCACTCACTCGGCTGCTTCAGAGGTAATCAGGAGACACTTTTCTTATGCAAAAAGTCCTTTGGTTTATTACATCATAAACCATATGGTAACATACAATTCAACTCTTCAATGCTTCAGCTCCTGCCTGGAGCCTCACTCTTCAGTCACAGAGACCTCTCTGTAATGTCCTGCCTTGGACACATGGAAGCCTGTCCACACTGGCAGACTCCCACACACTCTCTCACAGGTGCAAAACAAACTCCATTACATAGGTGTAACCCCACCCATAAGTGAGGTCAGGATCACATGGTTAGGTCACCTGATCATGACCTCATCACAGGTCCTTTTGATACACATAACATAGGTGAGGTCAGGATCACATGGTTAGGTCACCTGATCATGACCTCATCACAGGTCCTTCACCACAACACAAACCATGCTTCCATGCATACCTCGAGGAGCATACACAGTGCCCCCTAGCTGCATCAGGTGTCACTACACCACATACCTCCCCCCTCTGTTCAAACTTGTGGGGTTGAACACTTATTACCCGACCAGAGATCCTTCTCGGTCGTCTCTGCCAGTCAAACCGTCTGGCTAAGTCGGGCCCTCTGTCAGACCACCCACCTCCCCAGCGGTCAGTACGGCGTCGCAATTCACTTGCACCCATACGTCCTGTCTGGTCTGCGTCCTTTTCATTTTTTCCACTATAGGTTCTCCTGCTTAAGTCACTCATCACTGAGCTAACTGAGGCATCACTACTTCTATCTCTTCTCCTCTCAATACCACGGGTTGAAGGTGGAGGCCATCTTCTTTCTATTTTCTGCAGGTTCCTGTTGACCTGGTCCCTCTCAAGTCGTAGTTGCTCTACTTCTCTCAGGTAGGACACACGATACTCCAGAAGCATCCGGATATTCCCAAGGCTCTCCCTGGATCCGACAACGAGGAACGGAACCATCCCGTCTTCACCCACGACCTGGACTTCGTCATCAGCCGGAATCCTGACTCTCGTCACACCGGACTTATTCACCATCTCCTGCATCATTTTCCCAAGTCTTCCGATGACTTTCTTCACCAGACCTCTGGGCACTTGAATGATGTCCTCCATTAATCCAAGCTGACTTTGAGCCTTTCTTGCTTGCTCCAAACGTCGAGTGGCTTCGTGATTTCTCAACAGGATCAGTTGCTTTGTGCGGAGACAATGTAGGTGCATGTCTCTCAGGACAGCCACTCGCTTCAGTGTGACTTCCTTAGTCGACAGTATGACTAACTGTTTCATCTCTGGCACCCAGTTCACACTACATGCTTCTACCGCTTTTCCAAAGGCCTCATGTACATCCTCACTGGCACAAGCTTCTTGCATGTCTTCGGGTACCTCTATCATACACTTGAAAAGCGATGTCTCCTTTTCCTGAACAAGCTGTTGGACCGCCTCCTCCTGAGCATCAGCGCAGTTCTCCAAGACCTCAGCATTTCTTGTGTGGCCATCTGTGTGGCACTTTGCTTGCTGTACTTCATCTCCCGTGGATTTCTGGAGCTGGGCATTAGTCTCTTTCTCCATCTTGAGCTTACGAAGAACTTTATCTCGCTCCTCTGCCAAGCCGCGACACTCATCCTCCCTCCGGAGAAGTTCCTGCTGATGCTTCTCCTGGGCCTCTCTGAGCACCTCCATATCTTTCCATAGGGCCTTGTTCATACTATGACACGCTGACAGATGATCTCTGAGCTTAGAGACTTCCTTCTCCAGCTCCTCCATTCTGTGCTCAATTATTCGTCTCAGGACCCTTTCTTGCTCAACTGCCTCTTTTACTGTTTCTTTCAACAGCTCTACCTCCAGCCCTACCTCTGTGCTGGGATTTGTCAGAGATAACGTGGCCTCTTTATCAAGGACAGTAACCTGACCGGTACCTGACCCTGACTCTTCCTCATCATTTCTCTTCTTAGAGGCTGTAGCCTGTCCCGCCTTTCCGCGGCCCCTGCAGCGAGAGGAGGATCTAACATTTTTACTTGGCTCCACCTTACTGCACTCGCTTTCCCTTGTGGTCGAGTCACAGTCTGCACAGGAGTCACTCCCACTCCCCCTGTCATCCTGGAACAGCACGTCCCCACCTAGACAGGTGTCAGACCCCTGCGCTAGAGCTAAACCGTTTCCCACGGTCACACGTCTCGTCACTAGTGTTGAGCGATATTGCTCGATATCTAAAAATATCGTATCGAAATTGTATCGCCGATAGCACTAAATATCGTCGATATCCGATTTCGATACCGGAAGTCCCATGTAAGTCTATGGAAACAAAATATCGCAACAAAAAAAACCCTTTCTTTCGTTGTAAACATAAAATATACACACATAGAATACATATATATATAACATGTCATTGTGACATATATATATACATATATTTATAGTTTATACACTTCTACATAGTAAAATCGACTCTAATTCAATTGCCGGGTAAAGACGTGACATACCCCATAGAAGTCGACGGGCTCGGTGCCGAGTACCCCGAAAACCTCTGGCTCTGTGCGACTCAACTTGGGCGTCACGAACAGGATTCTGTAGCTCGCTATAAGCGAGTCCTGTGTGCCTGAATTGCACTGGTTTTGTGCTTGAGAATTGCTAAAATCATCAGAGAATGTATTTGCCATTTTTCCGCCATATCTGCGTCACGACGAGGCACTGGTGAAGAAGAAGGGCGTGCTCTTCGTGGGTGTCACTCACTCAGTGGCGTGAAAACGATGGCCGCCCACTGTAAATGGTACTGCAATGTAACATCGTGCCCCACAGCTCTGGAGTTCCGCCTCCTCATCCTCCTCAGTGTGCGGAAACTAACACGAAGGTCCCGCCTCCCTACAAAAGAGGGGCCCTCTCCAGATATGACACATGTGACTTGGCAGAGATGGCTAATGGACACGACGAGCAGAAGTGGAAGGGATGGAGCAGTCAGAGCTCTCCCCCCACGGAAGCGACCCGATCGCCACGGAATCACCGTTGGGCACCCGGCCTGTAAACCCTCCTACGCTGCAAGAAGCGGAGGATACCCTGAGAGGCCTGGCCCGGCACCGGGAGGAGGTCGCCAGGATGGAAGCCAGCTGGCGTGCCCTAAAAATAAACTTGGAGCGGCGCCAATCCCTCTTACCTGAAGTGTCTGTACCGGAAGGTGAGGCACCCGTTATAGTAGAGGAGCCCTTGCAATGTGATCCGTTGACGTTGTCGCAGTGGAGGCACCCGTTCCTGCAAAAACCGCAGCACCGTCAGCACCCCAGAACCCGCTGTCTGCCCCCGTCGCTGAGACAGAAGAAGCGACACCCGTCCTCATGGAGGAGGCCGCGCAGGCACCAGAGCACTACCTGCCCATACCGGAGCCCCGACTGTCATCTGATTTAGAGCCGTCTGCTTCCTCCGCAGGGGAGCGCCGCCAGGACTGGGGGGCGACAGGAGAGCTGCCGCAAACCGGACACTGTAAGCTGCAGTGGAGTGGTGGAGACATGGAGCAACTGGTGGAGGAGAATTACAACCGGCGTCAGGAGGAAGAGTGGAGACGTTTGGAGCGGGAAGCAGAGCGACAAAGGGAGCAGCGAGAAACCCAGAAACTTCGCCAACGTCACCTGGAGAAGGACCGGGCAGATAAGGACCGGATGAGAAAGGATAAAGGAACCCTGAGTGAGCCGCGGCGTAAGGGTGCAGTACGGAGCTTTAAATTGAAAGGTGGGTGGGGCTTCATCAAGGAGCCTGGACTTTATTTAGAAGTCTTTGTGACCCGGGGGACGTGGAGGCTCACCTCCCAGAAGGACACCCGGGGAGGGACCTGTTGCCAGGAGACTTGGTGACTTACACCCGACACTGGGGTTACAATGGGTGGTACGCCCTAAATGTTACCAGGTGCGACCCCTACTCCCCAGTGTGTCAGGAACCTGTGAGACCCTCGAAGCCTTCAGCCTCCCACATCCAGGCCTCTGCAAAAGTGCCCACCCCACGCCGTAAATCTCCCCAGCCTCCCTCAGTGGTCTCCTCAGCAGCCCCAGCTATGGACATGATAAGTATAGCTGGCCCGTACCCGGCGCCTGTTAGGCCCCCTGGGGTTCGTACAGTCCGTGACATAGGGCTCCAGACCCGGAGAGAGATGAAAGAGGTGGCCACACAGACCCAGATAGCGGGTCACGACTTGACTGTACAGGCCACACGACGTCATCAGGTCCTGGTGGTCCTTGGTGTCTCGGATGTTTGGCAAGCACCAGAAGAGTACCAGGTGGTACCTGGAACACCCCTGCCAAAGAAGTCTAAATAACCCGGACAGGGTCCCTGTATGTAAATAAATAGTTAAATTGTTTATGTACCCGGACGGGTGAATGTTCCAAAAATTTTTTTTTAATTTAATAAAAAAAAAAAAAAAAACACAGTTTTCATTTCTTTTATTACTGTCTCATCCTGCTGCGACGCCATCGATCTCCTGTAAAAAAATGAAAAAAAAAAAAAAAGTATACCACCTGACCGACGCAGTCCATAGTAACGAGTGTCCCACGACGATCCAGCTCTGCTACATCAGAATGACAGGCAGAGCCTGTCATCCCGGCGCAGCACAGCTGATTACCTGCTTCCCCGGCGGTGACGTCATCGGACTGACTGCTTTACGGCCGGGATTACCCTGCAGTCACTGCAGTTATCGCGAAAAACTGCATGTGACCGCCAGGGAGAAGATAATGGCGGCCATCAAGCAGTCCAGGACGTGACCGCCGGAGATCTTCTGCCAGGTAAGTGCCGCTGACTCCTGACAGACCCGACCGACGGACACTCACAGTGACAGTGACAAATCCGATTCCGGTATTCGATAAGACGAAAATATCGAAACGAATTATCGAAAGGCCGATAGAGCTAATATCGGCCGATAGCCGATATTTGCATTATCGTATCGCTCAACACTACTCGTCACCTCCAAGTCCCCGAGTTCGTCTGACCCACACTTTCTTCTGGTCACCTGGGGCTCGGGACTATCGCTATTAGGGTTTACCTTCTTTTCACACTTCACACGGCAAGGAACCACTACAGCCGCCTGCTGTGACGGGGCTCCCTTCTCTAAACAACACACTTTATCAAGTTCCCATGCATTTTCAAAAAATACAAAGTCCCGTGCCCTCTCATAGGGGTACAATATGTTCGGTGGTATACCGCCATCTTGATCCTCGACACTTGTGGACATCTCAAGCGTCACCCTGTCTACCAAATAGTCCACAATGAGCCCGTGGATGCAGCACACCTGGACCTTTTTCTCGGTCAGAGAACTAGCGGAGTTCCTTTCAGAGTCACCTGACTCTTTGAGTCCAACTGTCCAGAGACTCCTTCCCTATGTAACATTACCGTACACACCTGTGGGCTGTTATCAAACGGGAAGTCTATGCCACATGCGGAATACGTATAACACCCACACCGCTGTTCTTCAGATATGTCCACTGAGGAAACTGGTGCCACCCCTTTTTGAGACACCACCCCCTTTTGATTTGCCGCCCCCTTTTGGGACTCCGCCCCCTTCCGGGCCACCATCCCAATTTGGGTTACCACCCCCTTTTGGGCAACTGGTTTGATTTGGGCTACCACCCCCTTTTGAGACTCCGCCCCTTTTGGGCCACCATCCCAATTTTGGGTTGCCGCCCCCCTTTTGGGACTCCTCCCCCTCTAGGGACACCACCCAACACTGGGGTACACATCACGGCTCTTACAGGCCCCAGTCCACACAGTACCCTTCGACAGTGACTTTCACTTAGGGCGTGTACTGGCCCTTTAAGAGTTTGTGTGCCTCGGTTCACACTGTCCTCTTTACCACACCAGCTCCTGGTGGTACTGCTACCGCTTCCGTTGCAGCCACCAACAACCAGCACCTCCAGATGCTACTCCCAAGCTGCTGTGGCTGCCACTGCAGCTCCAGCTGCTGCAGAACCTCTTGCTGCAACAGTCACTGTAGCTCCTGCCACCACAAGTCTCTGCACGCTGCGCTGTCTTGCCGCTTGTCACCTTCGTGACCCCATGAGTCACAGCCAGCCGCTTGTCACCTTCATGACTCCACGAGCCACAGCAAATACCTCACACGTGTCCCAGAAAAAAAACAGTTTCTCACTGACCCGTCAGCACAACACAGACTCCTGTCTGTCACCACTCTCAGCCAGAGAGATTTTCCGGACACCTCTTCTCGCAGAGATATCCCACAAAGGAAAAAACAGTCTCACTGACCCGTCAGTACACCACAGACTCCTGTCTGTTACCTGTTGGCCACGCAGGTTTCCGGACACCTCCTCTGAGGTATCCTCTCAGCATGCTTTTTGCTTACTTCTCAATGACCCCGGTCACATAACACAGACTCCTGTCTGTCACCACTGCTTAACAGTTTTTTCAGATACCTCTTATCTTCAGAGGCACCACATATAAACATCAATGCAGTTTATTAATGACCACTGGTCACACTCATGGTTTTCACAGACCGTCCGTTCCTCCTCTGATTCCTCATTCCCAGTCCTGGAACATGTGCTCCTTGGGCCGCTGCCAGCATTCCATCCACCAATTGTAAGGTTTCACTCACTCGGCTGCTTCAGAGGTAATCAGGAGACACTTTTCTTATGCAAAAAGTCCTTTGGTTTATTACATCATAAACCATATGGTAACATACAATACAACTCTTCAATGCTTCAGCTCCTGCCTGGAGCCTCACTCTTCAGTCACAGAGACCTCTCTGTAATGTCCTGCCTTGGACACATGGAAGCCTGTCCACACTGGCAGACTCCCACACACTCTCTCACAGGTGCAAAACAAACTCCATTACATAGGTGTAACCCCACCCATAAGTGAGGTCAGGATCACATGGTTAGGTCACCTGATCATGACCTCATCACAGGTCCTTTTGATACACATAACATAGGTGAGGTCAGGATCACATGGTTAGGTCACCTGATCATGACCTCATCACAGGTCCTTCACCACAACACAAACCATGCTTCCATGCATACCTCGAGGAGCATACACAGTGCCCCCTAGCTGCATCAGGTGTCACTACACCACAATATATATTGTATGTCTATGTACTGTATTGGTGTTTTTGATAGAGTGTAGTGCCCATTTTTGGCCACTAGATGGGTGCATTTTACTGTAAATAGTTAATTATGGGAGGGGTCACTGTCGATAAGGTTGGAAGAACTTCCTGATTAGGAGTAGTAGGGCCAGAGAGCCCGTGCAGTCCACAAGGGCTCAATGCCCAGGACACCACAGTGTCCCCGCAACGCCGCTAAGCAGAAGCCCAGCCATCCAGGGTCAGTAGAGGGGAAAGCAGTAAAGACAGCAGTAACAGCAGCAGTGTGTGTGAACCTGGAGCTGCAGGAGAAGCGACAGCTGTACAGACAGGCAGGTCACACACCATGTGGCAGATAATTGCATGGGCAGATGCCCTCAGATCCAGGTTGAAATGGCGGAGGGAACCCCCAAGCACAGTGACTCTGGACAGGGAGGATGCTGAGGAACAGTATGATACGGTCAGACCAGGGTACGTGTTGTGTGACAGAGAGATGAGTACAGGGAAAGAGGAAGAGTTGCATTGTCTGAAATCTGATGTTGATGCTGTAACTAATATGGATGTGCTGTGAAAACAAGAGAGTAAAGTTGTTAGTTTAAAAGTTGAAATGAACTGTGTCTCACTTTGTGTGCAGCCGGATAGGGAAGTCTCCAGCAACTTAGCGGAGACCCTGAGGATCCAAAAGGTTAAGACACAGGTATGCAGTGTAATGGACATTACTTTCATGTGATGGGGAGCCAGGGGCGCCAGAGCGACTAGCCTCAGCCATGACTACGACCCTGGCTCTGCCCCTCACAGTACTGCCATACTGTTAGCCTATGCATTGAATGCAAGGTCTGCCCTGCACCAAAGTAACACACACTCCAATAAGCCTTTGAACCCACGTATTGGATGGCCACATAAAAACCAAGTTCACATTATTCATTTGGCACTCCCATACTGTTTGCTTATGCATTGAATGCAAGGCCTGCCTTGCACCAAATTAACACGCGCCCCAATTACATTTGGAACAGACGTCCTGGATGGCCACATGAAACCCAAGTTCCCTTTTTTTTCACTTGGTACTGCCATACTGTTTGCCTAGGCATTGAATGTAAGGCCTGCTGTGCCCCAATGTTACACGGACACCAATAACCCTTTGAACCAACGTATTGGATAGTCACCTGAAAGCATTGTTCTTATTAATTTGGTCTCCCATATTGTTTGGCTATGTAATGAATTGTTAAGTCTGAAGAACCTGCATTGGAGAATGTCAGTGTTGAAGAGGAAGACCCGGCAGTGGAGAATGTCAGTGTTGAGTCTGTAAAACCTGCAGTAGACAATTTCAGTGTTGATGCTGAAGAACCTGCAGTGGACAATTGCAGTGTTGAGGCTAAAGACCCAGCGGTGGACACTTGCAGTGTTGAGGCTAAAAACCCAGCAGTGGACAATTTCAGTGTTGAGGCTAAAGACCCAGCAGTGGAGCATTGCAGTGTTGAGGATGAAGAACCTTTATGGTAGCATTGCAGTGTTGGGGAAGAAAACCCGGCAGTGGAGCATTTCAGTGATGAGCCAGAAGAACCTGCAGTGGACAATTGCAGTGTTGAGGCTAAACACCCCGCAGTGGACAATTTCAGTGTTGAGGCTAAAGAACGAGCAGTGGACAATTTGCAGTGTTGAGGGTAAAGACCCAGCAGTGGAGCATTGCAGTGTTGAGGCTGAAGAACCTTTATGGTAGCATTGCAGTGTGGAGGAAGAACACCCGGCAGTGGAACATTTCAGCGTTGAGCCAGAAGAAACTGCAGTGGACAATTGCAGTGCTGAGGCTAAAGACCCAGCAGTGGACAATTGCAGTGCTGAGGCTAAAGACCCAGTGGTGGACAATTGTAGTGTTGAGGCTAAAGACCCAGCAGTGGAATATTGCAGTGTTGAGGCTGAAGAACTTTTATGGTAGCATTGCAGAGTTGAGGAAGAACACCCAGCAGTGAAGCATTTCAGTGTTGAGCCAGAAGAACCAGCAGTGGAGAATTGCAATGTTGAGGCTGAAGAACCTGCATTGGTGAATTGCAGTGGTGAGGCCGAAGACCCCGCATTGTAGCATTTCAGTGTTGAAGATGAACAATCAACAAAGTTCACATTATTAGGAAGTGGGTCTACCATACTGTTTGCCTATGTAGTGAATGCAAGGCCTGCTCCAAATTTGGACGCACCCAAATACCACTTGGAAGAGATGTGCAGGAAGACCTTCTAAAAATCTGTTTCCATTACAAAGGAGCGGGTCTCCTATACTTGTAATGCCCATACAGTAAGTGTATGGGCTGACAAACAATTACCCCTGGGGAGTACACATCAACCTACTGTCTCAACATTTTTGTTACGGGCATCATAAACACCCTTGAAAACACTAACGTGGCTGTTGCATCATGGAACACGGTCACCTTGGTGATCTATTGGTGCTGTAGGAAGAGACGTGGAGGATGGCCTCCGAAAAAGGTCTTGCCAGTTTAAAGGAGCTGGTGTGCTATACTTGTAATCCCCATACACAGATATGTTGCTTCTTTCCTGTCACTGTGCAAACTCAAAATCAAAGTCAACACATAGTGTAATGTATGTAGTACAGTTCATATAGCGTCTTGTGCTTGGGTGCGATGAAAATACATGAGACACAGGTTTGATATAGAAAGTCTTGTATTCCTTCATACAAGTTGGCAAAAATAGTCACACAGTTTGCAGACACAGAAGCAGGAGACACAGCAGGCCAGAGTAATCTAAGCTCAGCAATCACTCTCCACAACAGGTTCAGGATCTTCTTCTCTGTTACCGTAAGTCCATGCAAATGTGGGTCTTTCAAAGAGCAGGGTTCAGAGTCCACAAGTGCTTCAGAGTTCCTCAGTAGGAATAGCTGGAGTACAGGGTCCAAGGCTTTAGGAGTCAGGTCACAGGTTCACTGCAGGCTAGATTCTGAAGCACTGATTGCTCAGCTGTGGCTGCTTAAGAAGCAAAGGAGAGAATCAGGGCGGGAACATGCAAGCTGGAAACTCCATTCTGACTGAGGGCAAGATAGCTGCAGCAAGACAGAAAGTAAAATGGCTGACGAACAAACTGAGTTTCGGAACATGTACACAGAACCTTACATTACTCCCCCCTTAGGGACAACCTCCGGATGACCTCAGACCAGGCTTGTGTGGGTACCTCTGATGAAACTGACGGAGCAAGCGAGGAGCATTAACGTTATTGACTGGTTCCCAAGAGTTGTCCTCCACTGGGTAGCCCTGCCATTTAATCAGATATTGTAACTGATTTCTATACAACCTGGAATCTAAAATCCTTTCCACCACAAATTCTTCCTGACCATCGACTAGCACTGGGTCAGGGCAAGGAGAAGAACGTCCAGGAAACGTATTGGGTGTCGCAGCCTTTAGTAGGGATACATGAAAGACAGGGTGGATTCTCATAGTTCTGGGCAGTTGAAGACGACAAGCAACGGCACTTATAATTTTACTGATTTTATAGGGTCCAATGTACTTATGTCCCAACTTAGACGATGGAATCCTTAACTTAAGATTTCTGGTTGACAGCCAGACCAAGTCTCCTACCTTGAAAGCTGGTGCAGGTTTACGAAATTTATCTGCTGCTTTCTTGTACCTTTCCTGAGCCGATTCCAGATTCTCCTTTAGAAGATCCATATTCTTCTGTAAAGACGTGATTCTTTCAGCCACTGCTGGTAAAGGCGTTTCTATGGGAAATCGTGGTAGAATGTTAGGATGATAACCTAGATTAGAGTAAAAAGGAGACTGCTTAGTGGAGGCACTCTGAGAGTTGTTATACGAAAACTCAGCTAATGGAAGTAGATCCACCCAATCATCCTGTAGGTGGCAGATAAAGCAGCGGAGATACTGCTCCAGGGTTTGATTGGTTCGTTCAGTCTGTCCATTAGTCTGGGGATGAAAAGCAGAAGAAAGGTTTACTTTAATGTCCAATGCTGCACAGAAATTTTGCCAAAACCTAGAAGTGAATTGCACCCCTCGATCCGAAATAACCTCATCCGGTACTCCATGTAAGCGAAACACATCTTTAATCATCAAATCTGATGTCTGTTTTGCAGTGGGTAAGCCGACACAAGGGATAAAATGAGCTGCCTTTGTTAGACGGTCAACCACCACTAGAATGGTGTTCTTCCCTTGAGAGGTTGGTAACTCCACAATGAAGTCCATAGAAATGGATCCCCACGGGCGGGACGGGGTGGGAAGAGGCTGTAACAGACCAGTTGGTGAGGAGCGAGGTGTTTTGCATCTTGCACAGACTTCACATGAAGTGACATAGTTTAAAACATCCTTCCTGCAAGTGGGCCACCAAAAGAAACGAGAAAGAAATTCCTGTGTCTTTAGAATTCCTCTATGCCCAGCTATCTTGGAATCGTGAATGAGTTGCAATACTCTCAATCTGACTGTTTCAGGAATATACAGGCGTTGTCCCTGAATCCACACACCATTCTTAAAGACAAGACTTACGTCCCTTGGGGGTTGTGCCAAAAAGGAATCCGCATGGTATGCTTCCTTGATGTCCTTAAGTAGGTCTTGATTATGAATTACTCCTAGGAATCTAGAGTCAGGAAGAATAGTCTTAGGAGGAGTAATTGGACGTGTCTCTGCTGAGTAAATCCTAGAGAGTGCATCAGCCTTTCCATTGCGCGATCCTGGTCTATAAGAAATGATAAAATTAAATTGGTTTAAGAAAAGATTCCAGCGAGCCTGGCGAGGAGTCAGGCACTTAGCCGACCTGATAAACTCAAGGTTACGATGGTCTGTCAGGACGACTATTTGCTGTGCAGCTCCCTGAAGAAGGTGTCTCCATTCTTTGAAGGCGGCAATAATGGCCAACAACTCTCTATTGCCCACATCGTAGTTCCTCTCAGCCGAAGACAACTGCTGGGAAAAGAAGGCACAGGGATGCAAGACATTCTTCTCACCCGTTCTCTGAGAGAGTATAGCTCCAACGGCACAGTCTGAAGCATCCACCTCTATTATGAAGGCAAGCTCGGGGTTGGGATGTACTAGTATAGGTGCAGTGGTAAATTTATCTTTTAGACGGGAAAATGCTTCCTGGGCTTGGGGAGTCCAGGAGAACCTAGACTCTTTCCGGGTAAGTTGGGTGATAGGTGACACTACCTCAGAGAAATTTCTAATGAAACGTCTATAGAAGTTGGCAAACCCGATGAAGCGCTGTACCTCCTTCACATTTCTAGGACTTGGCCAATCCTTGATGGCTTGGGTTTTGCTTCCATCCATACTAATTCCTTGTGTAGACAGTACATACCCCAGAAATTGAATTTCGGTCCTATGGAATTCACACTTTTCAAGTTTGATGTAAAGATGATTTTGTCTTAGACGTTCCAAGACCATTCTCACATGTCCATGATGTTCCTCTGTGGAGTTAGAAAAAATTAGAATATCATCCAAATAAATTACCACGAATGTATCTAGGAGATCCCTGAAGATGTCATTCACCAAGTGTTGGAAAGTGGCTGGGGCGGTACTCAGACCAAAAGGCATAACTAGATATTCAAAGTGTCCATAGCGTGACCTGAATGCAGTCTTCCATTCATCCCCAGGTCTAATACGGACTAAGTTATAGGCCCCACGAAGATCTAGTTTAGAGAAAATTTTGGCATGTCGCACTCTCTCCAATAACTCAGGGATTAAAGGCAATGGATAACGGTTTCTAATAGTAACCTTATTGAGTTCCCTATAGTCTACGCATGGTCTCAGAGATCCATCTTTCTTCTTTACAAAGAAGATGGGTGCACCTGCAGGAGATGAAGAGGGGCGTATGAAGCCCTTGGCTAGATTTTCGTCTATGTAATCCTTTAAAGCCTTTAGCTCGGGCCCCGCCAGGGGTAGATCTTACCAAAAGGTATCTCTGCTCCAGGCAATAATTCAATTGGACAATCATATGGACGGTGAGGAGGAAGCTGGTCAGCGTTCTTCTTGTCACATAAATCCACATAGTCCTGGTATACAGCTGGTAGTTCAGGGACTGACATGTTCCTTTAGGAACAGAGCAAGCTGAAACTTTTGGACTCATCTGTTTCTCTGGAAAGTGTAATTCCTTGGTCTCCCAGTTAATGGTAGGATTCTGAGCCTGCAGCCATGGTAGCCCTAGAATAATGGGAAAGTGGGGAGATGAGATAAGCATAAAGGACAGTTTCTCTTGATGATCTTTACCCATAAGAACCCTCAAAGGCTCTGTTTCCTGATCCACTGGTCCAGAGGTCAGCAGGGAGCCATCCACAGTTTCCATCTGTACTGGAGTAGCCTTCTTCACTGAACGTATCCCCTGTTTCAGAGCAAAGGAGACATCCATAAAATTTCCACTTGCCCCTGAGTCGATCATAGCAGAGCTAGACACCCAAGCTGAGTCAACCCAGAGTTTGATGGAAAGAAAGCAATGAGAATTGTTTTTCTTACAACTCAGCTGGGACACCGCTGAGGAAACTTGAAAAATGGCAGCGTTTACACAGTCAACGTCCTCAGAGGTAACGGAGTTTAAGTCCGAGAAATCAAGATCTGTTGCTGCAGATCTCTCTGGAGCCTAAGGCTCGGACCTGACAGATCCCCTCTCGCAACACTCACAATGAATGAGTGCTGCAGTAGTCTTACGAGAACGGCTGGGGCAGTTTATAGTGAAGTGCCCTGACTTACCACAATAGAAACATAGATTCTCCTTAAAACGATGTTCCTTGCGTGCATCACTAACCCGTCGTTGTAAAGAGTCTACCTGCATGGGTTCAGGTTCAGGTTCCCGTGTAATCCTACTCAAAGGTTCCTTAGCTGGAGAGGAAGGTAGGAAAAGGTTAGTGCGATTGCTTTCGAACCATCTCTCTTGCCTGCGTTCAGTCAGACGAGTATCAATACGGATGCAGTAGTTAATAAAGTCACCTAACGCAGTGGGAGGGTCGGCACGAGCAAGTTCATCCTTAATCAGTGGAGATAACCCCTTTCGAAAAATAGATTTTTTGGCGGAACTGTTCCAGGTGGTATCAAGGGCCCATCTCCTGAACTCCAAGGCATATTCAGCTACCGAGTGCTTACCTTGGCGCAAAGCTAACATGGCTGCTTCAGCTGTTGCACCTCGATTGGGGTCATCAAACACCTGCCCCATGGCTGAAATAAAAGCATCAAGGTGATTCAAACAATCATCCTCAGTCTCAATCAGAGGGTTTGCCCACATCAAAGCCTTGTTGGTAAGCAACATAATTATAGTAAGCACCTTAGATCGTTCAGTGGGAAATTGTGAAGCATGTGCAGAAAAAAAAAAGATTGCATTGATTAATAAATCCCCTGAATTTCTCACGTTCACCGCCAAAACGAAAAGGGGGCAACTTGGGAATCCCAGAACTCGGGGCTACGGCAGGAGTCTGGAATCGCTCCTCTAGAACCTCAATCCTGGCTCGCAAATCCTGGGCAGTCTGTCCAAACACTTGCAAATTGTGATTAGTGAGGTCCTGTAGGCTTGAAAAACGGGTCTTTATATTCTGCAAATCTGTAAGGATATTATCAGTCACTCCGCAAAGTTCCTTTATGCGGGCCTCTATTTTCCAGATCTTTTAAGACAGGAGTACTGGAAGAAGAGGAGAGGAGAAAAAAAAAAAACAATAGTGTTTACCTGTGGTAACACTGCAGAGAGAAAAAAAAAATTAAGGGAACTGCTCACCTGGAATGGTTGTGAGAAGTCACAACCACTATCATCACAGAAAGTTCACCCGGACATCTGATATCCACAGTTACAGCAGACAAAAAAGAGAAAAGAAAAAAAAAAAAAAAAAAACAATAGTGTTTACCTGTGGTAACACTGCAGAAAAAAAAAACACTTAAGGGAATTGCTCACCTGGAATGGTTGTGAGAAGTCACAACCACTGTCATCACAGAAAGTACAACCGACATCCGATATCCACAGTTACAGCAGACACAGCCTTTCCAGACCCAGCAGACACTAACATTTGGCTTCAGAATCTTGTAATGTATGTAGTACAGTTCATATAGCGTCTTGTGCTTGGGTGCGATGAAAATACATGAGACACAGGTTTGATATAGAAAGTCTTGTATTCCTTCATACAAGTTGGCAAAAATAGTCACACAGTTTGCAGACACAGAAGCAGGAGACACAGCAGGCCAGAGTAATCTAAGCTCAGCAATCACTCTCCACAACAGGTTCAGGATCTTCTTCTCTGTTACCGTAAGTCCATGCAAACGTGGGTCTTTCAAAGAGCAGGGTTCAGAGTCCACAAGTGCTTCAGAGTTCCTCAGTAGGAATAGCTGGAGTACAGGGTCCAAGGCTTTAGGAGTCAGGTCACAGGTTCACTGCAGGCTAGATTCTGAAGCACTGATTGCTCAGCTGTGGCTGCTTAAGAAGCAAAGGAGAGAATCAGGGCGGGAACATGCAAGCTGGAAACTCCATTCTGACTGAGGGCAAGATAGCTGCAGCAAGACAGAAAGTAAAATGGCTGACGAACAAACTGAGTTTCAGGAACATGTACACAGAACCTTACACATAGTCTGCCAGCATAATGAGGAGTCAGGTTACATCTACTTTTATACTCTATGCAAAGTAAAGTGGGAAAGAGGAGTGTTGAGCATTCAGCCCAGTGAAAAGCTATCACACGTGGGCAGTTAGATGCAGGTGCAGTTGAAGAATCAAGCAATTGATTTAGCTTTCTCAAAAGATGAATTCACATATATACAGCTCAGTACTTGTGAGGAAGGAACAGCCACCATCTTGGATGTTGGCCTGCTCCAGCCTCCATTTTGTCTGTTCACAGAGCCACAGGTTGCTAACTAGCCCATGGCCTGTGGGCATATTCAATACAATAGGGTTTAGTCTCCACTCTGAATAAAAAGGTCTATTAGTATGCTGAGTAGATTCGGCTCAAAACCGGATTTACTGCTCAATGTGAATAGCCAGGCCTGTTAGTATGCTAAGTAGGCCAGGCCAAAACAGTACTTCAAAGCTGGGGCTTCAATTAGATTATACCTGCCAGCTAGACACAGAAAACACATATATTGTATCTCCCAGCCATGATGGCTCTGTTCTAGGATTATGAATTATGAGCACATCTTTGTAAGTACATTCTCATAAAAAATATCTGTGTGATCCTGCGGACCTCGGGCATCTGACAGTGCAACTCCTGAGTCGGTGATGGCTCTGAGGTCTGAGCTATAGAGATTGGCCCTCCACAGAGACCCAATCGGGCCAGGTTTGATTTCCACGTGACAGGCAAAACATACTGCATCCGCTGGTACCTCTCGTGTCCTGATCCGATCATCCTGGAGAAAGTTAACCCCTTTGCTAGATATTGGGAATAAATTCTGCAGGGAGCTAAGGGTGGAGATTATCAGCCCACCCTCGGACACAGAGGGGAGGGACCTAGCAGGTTTAAGAACTGTGAGCTATGGGCAGACTGGAGTCATTCTCACAGAAGCCAAGATGATGAAGAACTAAGGAACAAGGGACAGATCTGCAAAGGGAGCAGCGGCACACGTTTTGGGGGAATGTCCAGCAACTAAGACTTTCACCTGTGGATCGCAGAGCTCCCTGCCTCCACATGCCCCTACAACCTGGTAATATTGACCTCTAGCTAATACCTCTAAGCCTTGTACATTATTGTTGTATTTTACTCTGACTGCAAATCCACTGTAATTCCGTTGTATAGCTCACTGTATATTCCTGTAATTATCTAGTGCGCCCTTAAGGCAATTAAACCATAAAATTAATCTTGGGCTGATGATTTTACTCTGATCACGAATCTTAGAATACCCAGGGGGTAACAGGACACCCTCCCCAGCGGCCATTTGCTCTAGGTGCAGTTCCCTTACTGACCTGAGAGACAAAGGGGGCACCGGAGAGCTGTGCCTATGTAGTTACGTCACATTGGTGACGTGGAAGGATCGGGGTTGTCCTACAGATTTGGTGGCAGCGGTGGGATCAGAGTAATAGTGTGCGTGGAACCCCTACTCCCAGACACTAAAGACTACCAGCGGTAGCTTTCACTGCTGGGGTCTTAAGGTCAGCCCAGCACTAGACGGTCAGAGTGTAAATATAAGTTGTGTGCAAAGTCAGGGTTGCAGTTGTGTCAGTAAGCAAAGGCTCCCAAGATGGCGGAAGGCACCAGGAGTAAGGCAAAGGGGGAGGCCATTGCTATGGTCTATGAGGGGTTCGATACCAATGAAGGCGAGGGGGAGCTCAGCCAAGGCTCCCCAAGGAGCCAGACCCCTGTGCTCAATCCCGTAGTGGACTGTCCACCCCCAGACCATCCCATCCTGTCCAGATCAGAGGCCCTTTTCCAAGCGGCTATGGTACAGCTCGCGGCTGGTAATGACACCGCCCATGACAGACTCTCAGGTGGCTGCAGATAAAGCAGCAGAGCGTGAGCATACAGAATGCCGTGAAGCTGCGGAGCGCCGGTACCGACTGGAGATGGCTCTGCACGGGCCCCAGCTGGACGCTCCAGCCCCACCGGAGACCAAGGCTCCCAAGGTCCGGGCGGAGGACTTTCCCTTGCTTGAAAAGGATGGAGACCTGGATTCCTTTCTGCTGGCCTTTGAGAGGACCTCCCTCCAACATCATCTGGCCCTGGATCAGTGGGCAAGGTACCTGACCCCCCGTTTGAGGGGTAAGTCCCTGGAAGTTTTGGGGACTTACCTGCCAGGGAGGAGCAGGACTACAACAGCATCAAGCGGGCCCTGATCCAGCACTACAACCTCACCCCGGAATCGTACCGCAGGAAGTTCAGGAGCCTGCAGCGGGTCTCAAAGGACACCTGGACCGACCACATGCGGGCCCTGCTGAGAGCTGCGGAGCACTGGACCTCGGGTCTAGAGCTCACCACCAGCCAGGAGGTCCAGGCACTGTTCGTCACGGAGCAGTTCTTGTGGAACTGCCCAGAGGACCTCCAGCAGTTCCTCTATGACCGGAAACCAAAGGGGGCTTCTGCTACAGCTGCCCTGGCAGACGAGTATGCCAACAACAGGGCGCCTGAGCCGAAGAAGCCTGCCAGCAGCACCTGGAGAGGGGTAAGCCCAATCCTGCCCCGGCCCCATATACAGCCCCCAGGGTGCAAGGGGTGTACCCCCTGCTGCCCTCTCCAGGCCAGGAACAGAACTCAGATGTTGTCATCATTGCAACCAGCCAGGACACTTTAAGGCTGCGTGTTATGTTTAGGTAGCTGAGGAGAAATAACAAAAAACGGTAGTACACCTGAGAGGCTGGAACCTAGTGGATTGCAGTAACCTGAACTAACCACACAACTAGAGGTAGCCGTGGAGCGTTCCTACATTGATCCTAGATGCCTCGTCACAGCCTGAGAGATAACTACACCTAAAGGCAGAAAGATGAAAGCTATCTGCCCTGGAGCAGATCCCCAAAGAAAATAGGAAGCCCCCAAACATGTAATGGCGGTTAGACAAGAAGAAAGCACGGACACAGACAGAAAAGAGAATGAGCAAACGCTGGGGCCCAATCTGTCTATACAGAAAAGTACAGGAAAGAATTCTGACTGCAATCCAAAAAAACCCTAAAAAATACCAACACTTCTGATTGCCGAAAAACCTGAGATCACACGATCTCATCCACCTAAATCCGATCTCTGGTGTTACAAAACGAAGCAGTAGCCACTGAAAAAACAGGAAAAAGCAAATGAACAAATGACAGTGGCTACAGATAAACTGAGAGGAGCACAGGCCCCAGGAGGGGATCTGGCTGAACTCCAAAAGTGCAGAAAACTATGCAAAAAGCTAGCACAAAAAGAAAAGCAAAAATATCTTATCTGAAAGCAGCAGACGCAGGCAAGAGTCCAGCAAACTTCCAAATGAACCAGGAAATGCAATTGAGACAAGAACAATTGATCACTGGCAACCATCATGGGAGGGAACCTCCCTTATATCAGTCCAGTCAGTGATCACAGATTGCCATTCCTCACTGGAAGGTTCAGTACTGTCTGTAACCACCAGAGGGAGCCTCTGCTCAGAAACCATCTTCAGCACATTCACAACAGTACCCCCCCCTTGAGGAGGGGTCACAGAACCCTCAAATGTGCAACCAGGCCGATCAGGATGAGCTCGGTGATAGGCACGGATCAGTCTCCTAGCATGGATGTCTGAAGCAAACACCCAAGAATTGTCCTCCTGACCATAACCTCTCCACTTAACCAAATACTGGAGTTTCCGTCTAGAAAAACGAGAATCCAATATTTTCTCAACCACATACTCCAGATTGCCCTCAACCAAAACAGGGTCAGGAGGCGCAGCCATAGGAACCACTGGCTCGACAAACCTCTTCAATAAGGACTTGTGGAACACGTTATGGATCTTAAATGTCCCTGGAAGAAGCAAACGGAAGGAAGCCGGATTAAGAATCTCCATGATCTTATAAGGTCTAATGAACCTAGGCTTAAACTTTAGAGATGCAACTCTCATAGGGATATTTCTTGAGGATAACCAAACCAAGTCCCCCACTTTAAACCGAGGACCATCAGTCCTATGCCGGTTGGCAAACCGCTGGGTGTTATATTTAGGTAGCTGAGGAGAAATAGCAAAAACAGTAATACACCAGAGAGGCTGGAACCTATTGGATTGCAGTAACCTGAACTAACCACACAACTAGAGGTAACCGTGGAGCGTTCCTACGTTGATCCTAGACGCCTCGTCACAGCCTGAGAGATAACTACACCTAAAGGCAGAAAGAGGAAAGCTATCTGCCCCGGAGCAGATCCCCAAAGAAAATAGGAAGCCCCCAAACATGTAATGGCGGTTAGACAAGAAGAAGCACGGACACAGACAGAAAATAGAATAAGCAAACGCTGGGGCTCAATCTGTCTAGACAGAAAAGTACAGGAAAGGAATCTTACTGCAATCCAAAAAAACCCTAAAATATACCAACTCTTCTGATTGCAAAAACACCTGAGATCACACGATCTCTACCACCTAAATCAGATCTCTGGTGTAGCAAAACTAAGCCGCAGCCACTGAAAAAACAGGAAAAAGCAAATGAACAAATAACAGTGGCTTCAGATAAACTGAGAGGAGCACAGGCCCCCAGGAGGGGACCCGGCTGACCTCCACAGAAGTGCAGGGAACTATGCAAAAAGCAAGCACAAAAATAAAAGCAGAAAATATCTTATCTGAAAGCAGAAGATGCAGGCAAGACTCAGCAAACTTCTAAATGAACCAGGAACCACAATTGAGACAAGAACATTTGATCACCGGCGACTATCATGGGAGGGAACCTCCCTTATATCAGTCCAGTCCGTGATCCCAGATTGCCATTCCTCGCTGTGAGGTTCAGTACTGTCTGCAGCCACCAGAGGGAGCCTCTGCTCAGAAACCATCTCCAGCACATTCATAACAGTACCCCCCCTTGAGGAGGGGTCACAGAACCCTCACTTGTGCAACCAGGCTGATCAGGATGAGCTCCGTGATAGGCACGGATCAGTCTCCTAGACTGGATGTCCAAAAAAAACACCCAAGAATTGTCCTCCTGACCATAACCTCTCCACTTAACCAAATACTGGAGTTTCTGTCTAGAAAAACAAGAATCCAATATTTTCTCAACCACATACTCCAGATTGCCCTCAACCAAAACAGGGTCAGGAGGCGCAGCCATAGGAACCACTGGCTCGACAAACCTCTTCAATAAGGACTTGTGGAACACGTTATGGATCTTAAATGTCCCTGGAAGAAGCAAACGGAAGGAAACAGGATTAAGAATCTCCATGATCTTATAAGGTCCAATGAACCTAGGCTTAAACTTTGGAGATGCAACCCTCATAGGGATATTTCTTGAGGACAACCAAACCAAGTCCCCCACTTTAAACCGAGGACCATCAGTCCTATGCCGGTTGGCAAACCGTTGGGCCTTCTCCTGAGAGAGAGACAACCTCTCCACTACCTGGTCCCAAATCTGCTGCATTCGCTCCACAAGAGTCAACACCCGGACAGAGAGAAGCCTCCGCCTGTCCCGAAGAAAATCGAAGGTGAAACCCAGATTTGCAGAAAAATGGAGACATCAAGGTGGCAGAGCTAGCCCTATTATTAAGAGCAAACTCAGCCAAAGGCAAAAAAGAGACCCAGTCATCTTGATCAGCAGACACAAAACATCTCAAATAAGTCTCCAAGGTCTGGTTTGTTCTCTTGGTTTGTCCATTGGTCTGAGGATGAAATGCAGAGGAGAAAGATAATTGAACACTAAGTTTAGAACAAAATGTCCTCCAAAATCTGGAAGCAAACTGGACTCCTCTGTCAGACACAATGTTCTCCGGAATGCCATGTAACCGAACCACGTGCTGAAGGAACAAAGGCACCAATTCGGAGGAGGAAGGTAACTTAGGTTTTCCAAGATGATACATCTTGTGACATTACCTATCACAGATTACCCAGATAACGGTCATTTTCTGAGAAACAGGGAGGTCGGAAATAAAATCCATGGAGATATGGGTCCATGGCCTCTTGGGCACAGGTAATGGCATCAACAAACCACTAGAGCGAGAGCAAGGCTTGGAACGAGAGCAAGTCCCACAGGACTGCACAAAGTCCCTGACATCACGAGTCAAAGTAGGCCACCAAAAGGAGCAACTCACCAAGTCTCTGGTACCAAAAATCCCGGGATGACCAGCCAACGCGGAACAATGAATCTCAGACATCACACTCTTCTTCTACTGGTCTGGGACAAACAATTTCCCAACAGGGCAGCGCTCGGGTTTATCCTCCTGACACCCCTCCAGAGTCAGTCTCAAATTGGGCGAGATGGCGGAAAGAACTACACCCTCTTTCAAAATAACAGCAGGATCAGATAACTCAGGAGAGTCCGCAAGGAAACTCCTCGAGAGGGCATCCGCCTTAACATTCTTAGTGCCAGGAAGAAAGGAAACCACAAAATTAAAACGTGTGAAAAACAAGGCCCATCTGGCCTGTCTAGGATTAAGTCGCTTGGCTGATTCCAGATAAACCAGATTCTTATGGTCCGTGAGGACCACCACCTGATGTTTGGCTCCCTCCAGCCAATGTCTCCACTCTTCAAAAGCCCACTTCATGGCCAATAACTCCCGATTACCCACGTCATAATTACTTTCAGTTGGAGAAAATTTTCAAGAGAAAAAGGAACAAGGGTTACTTTTAGAGGTCTCAGGATCTCTTTGGGACAAAACGGCACCTGCCCCAATTTCAGAGGCATCAACCTCCACCTGAAATGGCAGAGAAACATCAGGCTGCTGTAGAACAGGTAATTATACCAAATCTATAGTGGAAGGTGCCACCCATAGATAAGAAGTGCAAAGAGGGTTATTAAATAAGATTAATTTTTATTGAAATACAACTTTTTAAAAGCATACATAAATACAACATATTCAACAAAGATGAAAGGAACTCCAAAAGTAAGAAAAGAGGGGAAAAGATGCAATATGCCACTGTGATGAAACACCGAAATATGCACAGATCCTATGTAACCATTAAATGCATACATGAAAATAAAAGTAACCAGGCACTAGATATCTAGAGCTAGGAGCATTAAAGCCTCCATAATATTTATAGACAATGCCCTTTGTAATATAAATGCGGTGTAAAAGATCTAATGGAACTTGTGGACATTCCCCATAAAAAAGTCAGCCAGCCAAAGAAATGATAACAGTGCTGAGTAGTGTTGAGCGATACGATAATGCAAATATCGGCTATCGGCCGATATTAGCTCTATCGGCCTTTCGATAATTCGTTTCGATATTTTCGTCTTATCGAATACCGGAATCGGAAGTTCCCATAATTCTTTGCGAGGCAATGTGATTTTATTCAGCCAATAAGGAATCCTAAGAAGTGTGGGCACATCCTGTACTGCTGCGGTCATGTTAACTAATGGCATGGCTGTGATTGGATGCTGAAATGATGTCAGAATGCACTATAAAAGGCGCCGCCGCCATTTTAGCGTCACTGTGCTGTGAATTCAGTAAGGGACAGAACGCTGCTGTGCTGACTCTGAGGGACAGTTAGAGATTGCGATTTAGTGTACTGTGCTGTAGGCAGGCTAGCACCAACCGCTGTGTAAAGCTTCCTTTTGCCTGCAGTGTTGTTTTAACAGCTCTGCAAGGTGTGTGTGAGTGCAGGTGACGCTGCAGTTTGCTCTGCATGCAACGCTGTCTGTAGGCATCTGCACGTGTCACTCACAGACTCTTTTTTTTTTCCTTCAGTGTAATTCTTGCTGCTCCATGCAATTTAACTATTAGTGTGACGCGCTTCCATCCGTATCCAATACATTGGTTGCAAACACTATAGAAGTAGACAAAGGAGTAGCCTTTCACAGATTGTGATTTGTGAACAGTTGTGTTTCAGTGTTCACTTCAGTCTCTGCGTAATAACCACACTTAGGCCTTATAACTTTTCTGACTTTCTTTATCAATCTACCAAGATGAAGAAGTCAGTGAGTAAGGCACGTGGTCGTGGCCGTGGAGTTTCAGCAGGGAGAGGACGTGGGGATTCTGTGTCTGCTGCCGCCCTCAGTGACACAGCATCCACCATTTATCCCCGTGAGCGTTCCTTTATTGCGCACTTTGGTAGGAGCTCGGCGTGCCCCCCTGCTTCGGGAAGAACAAATTGAAGCCGTTGTTGGTTGGATGGCAGCCAA
Organism: Oophaga sylvatica; assembly: GCA_033576555.1. Classification (NCBI taxonomy): domain Eukaryota; kingdom Metazoa; phylum Chordata; class Amphibia; order Anura; family Dendrobatidae; genus Oophaga; species Oophaga sylvatica. The sequence goes on from JARQOD010006331.1 coordinate 36,440, forward strand.
TGCATCGACTTCAATTCCTTCCACCTCCTCTCAGGAACACAACACTGTTGAGCAACCATCTGTCTGTTCACCGCCTGTCAAATTGCCAAGGCAGTCAGAGAGTTCTGTACAGGAGCCAGCTGAGTCTCTGCTTCTGTTCTCAGAATCTGTTGGCTCGCAAACACGGGCACAGGCAAGCAGCATTCTGCAATTTGAAGAAGAGGGAGTATGCAGTGATGCGCAACACGCTGTGTCTCTCTCAATTGAAGAGGCGGGTGAGCCAGTGCCGATGGACAGCACACCGCAGAACGCATCTTATGATGATGATGAGACTCAGGTGGCAGGTTTTGTGGAGCATGGTGCTGCCCAGACCATCCAACAGCAGCAGGTGTTGGAAGAGGGTAGTGGAGATGATGAAGTCCGAGACCCAACATGGCGTGAGCAACAGGAAGGTGGTGGGAGCAGCTCTGAGGAAGAGATTGTCCCAACGGTACAAAGAGGAGGGAGAGGTAGGCTGCAGACTCGCTTGCCTGTAGCCTCCAGTTTGGCACCTGTTGGGAGCAGTTCTCTTAGAAATGTCAAAATTGGCGCTCCCATGACTTGCACATGCGTGGTCCTTTTTTGACAGACTTGTACATGATATTTGCTATGTTCAATGCAAGCTGTGTAAGCAAAAAGTTAAAAGAGGTAAAAATATCAGGAACCTGAATACCACAAATATGTGGACACATGTACGGACAAAGCATGTAGCTGAGTTCCAAAGACACACTGGAGATGTAGGCCAACCTACAGCAGCACCTACATCTTTAGGTCATGTTCGAGCCTCTACCTCCAGCTCTCACACACCTGTTTCGGCTTCCTCACAGGATCTCCATGGAAGAACCTCGTCACTGTTGTCCATAGAGAAACTGTTATTCCACCCACTGCAGCAAGTTCACAGTCATCGTCACACTTCCAGAACAAAATACAGCCATCGGTAACACAGGCATGGGATAAAAGACGGCCAATGTAGGTTCTGTGTACATGTTCCTGAAACTCAGTTTTTCCGTCGGCCATTTTACTTTCTGTCTTGCTGCAGCTATCTTGCCCTCAGTCAATATGGAGTTTCCGGCTTGCATGTTCCCGCCCTGATTCTCCCTCTTGCTTCTTAAGCAGCCACAGCTGAGCAATCAGTGCTTCAGAATCAAGCCTGCAGTGAACCTGTGACCTGACTCCTGAAAGCCTTGGACCTTGTACTCTAGTTATTTCCTATTGTGGAACTTTGGAACACTCGTGGACTTTGGAACCTTGCTATTTGATAAATCCACGTTTGCATGGACTTACGGTAACAGAGAAGAGATCCTGAACCTGTTGTGGAGAGTGATTGCTGAGCTTAAGTTACTCTGGCCTGCTGTGTCTCCTGCTTTTGTATCTGCAAACTGTGTGACTATTATTGCCACTTGTATGAAGTAATACAAGACCTTCTAAATCAAGCCTGTGACTCCTGTGTTTTCATCGCACCCAAGCACAAGACACTATATGAACTGTACTACTTACATTACAAGATTCTGAAGCCAAACGTTAGTGTCTGCTGGGTCTGGAAAGGCTGTGTCTGCTGTAACTGTGGATATCGGATGTCCGGTTGTACTTTCTGTGATGACAGTGGTTGTGACTTCTCACAACCATTCCAGGTGAGCAATTCCCTTAAGTTTTTTTTTTCTGCAGTGTTACCACAGGTAAACACTATTGTTTTTTTTTTTTCTTTCCTCTTTTGTGTCTGCTGTAACTGTGGATATCAGATGTCCGGTTGAACTTTCTGTGATGATAGTGGTTGTGACTTCTCACAACCATTCCAGGTGAGCAGTTCCCTTAATTTTTTTTTTCTCTCTGCAGTGTTTCCACAGGTAAACACTATTGTTTTTTTTTTTTTCCTCTCCTCTCCTTCCAGTACTCCTGTCTTAAAAGATCTGGAAAATGGAGGCCCGCATAAAGGAACTTTGCGGAGTGACTGAAAATATCCTTGCAGATTTGCAGAATATAAAGACCCGTTTTACAAACATACAGGACCTCACTAATCACAATTTGCAAGTGTTTGGACAGACTGCCCAGGATTTGCGAGCCAGGATTGAGGTTCTAGAGGGCGAGTCCAGGCTCCTGCCGTAGCCCCGAGTTCTGGGATTCCAAGTTGCCCCCTTTTCGTTTTGGCGGGGAACGTGAGAAATTCAGGGGATTTATTAATCAATGCAATCTTTTTTTTTTCTGCACATGCTTCACAATTTCCCACTGAACGATCTAAGGTGCTTACTATAATTATGTTGCTTACCAACAAGGCTTTGATGTGGGCAAACCCCTGATTGAGACTGAGGATGAAAGTTTGGATCATCTTGATGCTTTCATTTCAGCCATGGGGCAGGTGTTTGATGACCTCAATCGAGGTGCAACAGCTGAAGCAGCCATGTTAGCTTTGCGCCAGGTAAGCACTCGGTAGCTGAATATGCCTTGGATTTCAGGAGATGGGCCCTTGATACCACCTGGGACAGTTCCGCCAAAAAATCTATTTTTCGAAAAGGGTTATCTCCACTGATTAAGGATGAACTTGCTCGTGCCGACCCTCCCACTGCGTTAGGTGACTTTATTAACTACTGCATCCGTATTGATACTCGTCTGACTGAACGCAGGCAAGAGAGATGGTTCGAAAGCAATCGCACTAACCTTTTCCTACCTTCCTCTCCAGCTAAGGAACCTTTGAGTAGGATTACACGGGAACCTGAACCTGAACCCATGCAGGTAGACTCTTTACAACGACGGGTTAGTGATGCACGCAAGGAAAATCGTTTTAAGGAGAATCTATGTTTCTATTGTGGTAAGTCAGGGCACTTCATTATAAACTGCCCCAGCCGTTCTCGTAAGACTACTGCAGCACTCATTCACTGTGAGTGTTGCGAGAGGGGATCTGTCAGGTCCGAGCCTCAGGCTCCAGAGAGATCTGCAGCAACAGATCTTGATTTCTCGGACTTAAACTCCGTTACCTCTGGACGTTGACTGTGTAAACGCTGCAATTTTTCAAGTTTCCTCAGCGGTGTCCCAGCTGAGTTGTAAGAAAAACAATTCTCATTGCTTTCTTTCCATCAAACTCTGGGTTGACTCAGCTTGGGTGCTAGCTCTGCTATGATCGACTCAGGGGCAAGTGGAAATTTTATGGATGTCTCCTTTGCTCTGAAACAGGGGATACGTTCAGTGAAGAAGGCTACTCCAGTACAGATGGAAAACTGTGGATGGCTCCCTGCTGACCTCTGGACCAGTGGATCAGGAAACAGAGCCTTTGAGGGTTCTTATGGGTAAAGATCATCAAGAGAAACTGTCCTTTATGCTTATCTCTTCTCCCCACTTTCCCTTTAAATTCTAGGGCTACCATGGCTGCAGGCTCAGAATCCTACCATTAACTGGGAGACCAAGAATTACACTTTCCAGAGAAACAGATGAGTCCAAAAGTTTCAGCTTGCTCTGTCCTAAAGGAACCATGTCAGTCCCTGAATACCACTGTATACCCAGGACTATGTGGATTTATGTGACAAGAAGAACGTGACCAGCTTCCTCCCACCGTCCATATGATGTCCAATTGAATTATTGCCTGAGCAGAGATACCTTTTGGTAAGATCTACCCCCTGGCGGGGCCCGAGCTAAAGGTTTTTAAAGGATTACATAGACGAAAATCTAGCCAAGGGCTTCATACGCCCCTCTTCATCTCCTGCGGGTGCACCCATCTTCTTTGTAAAGAAGAAAGATGGATCTCTGAGACCCTGCGTAGACTATAGGGAACTCAATAAGGTTACTATTGAAAACCGTTATCCATTGCCTTTAATCCCTGAGTTATTGGAGAGAGTGCGACATGCCAAAATTTTCTCTAAACTAGATCTTCGTGAAGCCAAATAACTTAGTCCGTATTAGACCTGGGGATGAAGGGAAACTGCATTCAGGTCACGCTATGGACACTTTGAATATCTAGTTATGCCTTTTGGTCTGAGTACCCGCCCCAGCCACTTTCCAACACTTGGTGAATGACATCTTCAGGGATCCCCTAGATACATTCGTGGTGATTTATTTGGATATATTCTAATTTTTTCTAACTCCACAGAGGAACATCATGGACATGTGAGAATGGTCTTGGAACGTCTAAGACAAAATCATCTTTACATCAACTTGAAAAGTAGTGAATTCCATAGGCCGAAATTCAATTCTGGGGTAGTACTGTCTACACAAGGAATTAGTATGGATGGAAGCAAAACCCAACCCATCAAGGATTGGCCAAGTCCTAGAAATGTGAAGGAGGTACAGCGCTTCATCGGGTTTGCCAACTTCTATAGACGTTTCATTAGGAATTTCTCTGAGGTAGTGTCACCTATCACCCAATTACCCGGAAAGAGTCTAGGTTCTCTGGACTCCCCAAGCCCAGGAAGCATTTTCCCCGTCTAAAAATAAATTTACCACTGCACCTATCTTAGTACATCCCAACCCCGAGCTTGCCTTCATAATAGAGGTGGATGCTTCAGACTGTGCCGTTGGAGCTATACTCTCTCAGAGACAGGTGAGAAAATGTCTTGCATCCCGTGCCTTCTTTTCCCAGCAGTTGTCTTCGGCTGAGAGGAACTACGATGTGGGCAATAGAGAGTTGTTGGCCATTATTGCCGCCTTCAAAGAATGGAGACACCTTCTTCAGGGAGCTGCACAGCAAATAGTCGTCCTGACAGACCATCGTAACCTTGAATTTATCAGGTCGGCTAAGTGCCTGACTCCCGCCAGGCTCGCTGGAATCTTTTTAAAACCAATTTAATTTATCATTTCTTATAGACCAGGATCGCGCAATGGAAAGGCTGATGCACTCTCTAGGATTTACTCAGCAGAGACACGTCCAATTACTTCCTCCTAAGACTATTCTTCCTGACCTAGATTCCGGGAGTGATTCATAATCAAGACCTACTTAAGGACATCAAGGAAGCATACCCATGCGGATTCCTTTTTGGCACAACCCCCAAGGGACGTAAGTCTGTCTTTAAGAATGGTTGTGGATTCAGGGACAACCCTGTATATTCCTGAAACAGTCAGATTGAGAGTATTGCAACTCATTCACGATTCCAAGATAGCTGGGCATAGAGGAATTCTAAAGACACAGGAATTTCTTTCTCGTTTCTTTTGATGGCCCACTTGTAGAAGGATGTTTTAAACTATGTCACTCATGTGAGTCTGTGCAAGATCAAAACCCTCGCTCCTCACCAACTGGTCTGTTACAGCCTCTTCCCACCCCGTCCCGCCCGTGGGGATCCATTCTGTGGACTTCATTGTGGAGTTACCAACCTCTCAAGGGAAGAACACCATCTATGGTGGTTGACCGTCTAACAAAGGCAGCTCATTTTATCCCTTGTGTCGGCTTACCCACTGCAAAACAGACATCAGATTTGATGATTAAAGATGTGTTTTCGCTTACATGGAGTACCGGATGAGGTTATTTCGGATCGAGGGGGCAATTCACTTCTAGGTTTTGGCAAAGTTTTCTGTGCAGCATTGGACATAAATAAACCTTTCTTCTGCTTTCCATCCCCAGACTAATGGACAGACCGAACGAACACAAACCCTGGAGCAGTATCTCCGCTGCTTTATCTGCCACCTACAGGATGATTGGGTGGATCTACTTCCATTAGCTGATTCTCTTATAACAACTCTCAGACTGCCTCCACTAAGCAGTCTCCTTTTTACTCTAATCTAGGTTATCATCCTAACATTCTACCACGATTTCCCATAGAAACGCCTTTACCAGCAGTGGCTGAAGAATCACGTCTTTACAGAAGAATATGGATCTTCTAAAGGAGAATCTGGAATCGGCTCAGGAAAGGTACAAGAAAGCAGCAGATAAATTTCGTAAACCTGCACCAGCTTTCAAGGTAGGAACCGGGCTGGCTGTCCACCCAGAAATCTTAATTAAGGATTCCATGTCTAAGTTGACATAATAATTGACCCATAAAATCAGTAAAATTAAAATGCCGGTTGTCGTCTTAAGCCCAGAACTATGGAACCACCCTGTCTTTCATGTATCCCACAAAGGGCGCGACACCCAAATACGTTTCCTGGAGTTCTTTCCTTCCCCGCCCCAGTGCTGTCTATGGTCGGGAAAATTTGTGGGGAAAGGGATTTAAATTCCAGTTGTATAAAATCGTTACAATATTGATTTAAAAAGGGAGGGCACCCTGGAGGACAAAATCATGGAACCCGTCAATAACGTTAATGCTCCTCGCTTTCTCCCTCGTTTTATCAAGGTACCCACACAAGCCGGGTTTAGGGCATGGGGGTTGCCCTAAGGGGGGGGTAAAGAAGGTTTTGTGTACTGTTCCTGAAACTCGTTTTTCCCCGGGCCCTTTTACTTTCTGTCTTCTGCCTATCTGCCCTCAGTAATATGGGGTTTCCCGCTTGCATGTTCCGCCCCCGATTCTCTCCCTTTCTTTTTAAGCAGCCACAGCTGAGCAATCAGTCTTCAAATCAAACCCCATGAACCGTGACCTGACTCCTGAAAACCTTGGCCTTTACTCCAGTTTTTTCCTATTGGGAACTTTAACACTTGGGGCTTTGAAAACCTTGTATTTTATAAATCCACTTTGCATGGATTTCGGTAACAGAGAAGGATCCTGAACCGTTGGGAGAGTGTTCTGACTTAAGTTACTCTGGCCTGCGTGTTCCTGCTTTTTTTTTTGCAAACTGTTGACTATTATTGCCCCTGTATAATAAACAAGACCTTCGTTCAAAACCCGTGACCCGTGTTTTCATCGCACCCAAGACAAACACTATATAAATGTATACTTTAAATTTCAGCCCTATTGGCAAACCATCCACGAGACAGGGTCTGAAAGCTGGCCTTGCAAAATCCGTCCTTGAAATGCGTCATTCAGGCTGGGGGAGACGACGTTTCCAGGAACTTTATTGGGAATTTTGGGAGTCCCCCAATAAATGTGCCAAGCCGATTTTAT
>JARQOD010006332.1:0-43408 GCA_033576555.1 Oophaga sylvatica
TTTCTTTTGGTGGCCCACTTGTAGGAAGGATGTTTTGGACTATGTCACTTCGTGTGAGGTTTGTGCAAGATGCAAAACACCTCGCTCTTCACCAACTGGTCTGTTACAGCCTCTTCCCACCCCGTCCCGCCCGTGGGGATCCATTTCTATGGACTTCATTGTGGAATTACCAACCTCTCAAGGGAAGAACACTATTCTAGTGGTGGTTGACCGTCTAACAAAGGCAGCTCATTTTATCCCTTGTGTCGGCTTACCCACTGCAAAACAGACATCAGATTTGATGATTAAAGATGTGTTTCGTTTACATGGAGTACCGGATGAGGTTATTTCGGATCGAGGGGTGCAATTCACTTCTAGGTTTTGGCAAAATTTCTGTGCAGCATTGGACATTAAAGTAAACCTTTCTTCTGCTTTTCATCCCCAGACTAATGGACAAACCGAACGAACCAATCAAACCCTGGAGCAGTATCTCCGCTGCTTTATCTGCCACCTACAGGATGATTGGGTGGATCTACTTCCATTGGCTGAGTTCTCTTACAACAACTCTCAGAGTGCCTCCACTAAACAGTCTCCTTTTTACTCTAATCTAGGTTATCATCCTAACATTCTACCACGATTTCCCATAGAGACGCCTTTGCCAGCAGTGGCTGAAAGAGTCACGACTTTACAGAAGAATATGGATCTTCTAAAGGAGAATCTGGAATCGGCTCAGGAAAGGTACAAGAAGGCAGCAGATAAATTTCGTAAACCTGCACCAGCTTTTAAGGTAGGAGACCTGGTCTGGCTGTCAACCAGAAATCTTAAGTTAAGGATTCCATCGTCTAAGTTGGGACATAAGTACATTGGACCCTATAAAATCAGTAAAATTATAAGTGCCGTTGCTTGTCGTCTTCAATTGCCCAGAACTATGAGAATCCATCCTGTCTTTCATGTATCCCTACTAAAGGCTGCGACACCCAATACGTTTCCTGGACGTTCTTCTCCTTGCCCTGACCCAGTGCTAGTCGATGGTCAGGAGGAATTTGTGGTGGAAAGGATTTTAGATTCCAGGTTGTATAGAAATCAGTTACAATATCTGATTAAATGGCAGGGCTACCCAGTGGAGGACAACTCATGGGAGCCAGTCAATAACGTTAATGCTCCTCGCTTGCTCCGTCAGTTTCATCAGAGGTACCCACACAAGCCTGGTCTGAGGTCATCCGGAGGTTGTCCCTAAGGGGGGAGTAATGTAAGGTTCTGTGTATCTGTTTCTGAAACTCAGTTTGTTCGTCGGCCATTTTGCTTTCTGTTTTGCTGCAGCTATCTTGCCCTCAGTCAAAATGGAGTTTTCCAGCTTGCATGTTCCCGCCCTGATTCTCTCCGTTTGCTTCTTAAACAGCCACAGCTGAGCAATCAGTGCTTCAGAATCTAGCCTGCAGTGAACCTGTGTTCTGACTCCTGAAGCCTTGGACCTTGTACTCCAGCCATTCCTACTGAGGAACTCTGAAGCACTTGTGGACTCTGAACTCTGCTCTTGAGAGCCTCACGTTTGCATGGACTTGCGGTAACAGAGAAGAAGATCTGAATCTGTTGTGGAGAGTTATTGCTGAGCTTAGATTACTCTGGCCTGCTGTGTCTCCTGCTTCTGTGTTTGCAACCTGTGTGTTTATTTTTGCCAATTTGTATGAAGCAATACAAGACTTTCTTTATCAACCTATGTCTCAAGTATTTTGATCGCACCCAAGCACAAGACGCTATATGAACTGTACCACATACATTACATAGACAACCATACCAGATCGTTCACATTCAGATCTGGACCAGAAACTCTCCTCCTATCAGCCATACGTTTGTAACGGTTCCCCATCGCACTCAGATTATTCAATACACCTCTCCACACAGAAGCAAGTGACGACGAGAAACGCTCCTCCTCAGGAACCCCAGAAGGGCCCCCCCCCATTGAAAGTACAAAACTGGGGATGGAAACCATATGCCCCAAAAAACGGGGATTTACCAGTGGACTCGCTCCGCCTGTTGTTAAGAGCGAACTCTGCCAGAGGCAAGAAAGAAGACCAGTCCTTTTGGTTCTCTGAAACAAAACACCGGAGATATGTCTCTAAGCTCTGATTCAGACGCTCTGTCTGACCATTGGTCTGCGGATGAAAAGCCGAGGAAAATGACAATTGCATCCCCCGACGTAAACAAAATGCCCTCCAAAATTTGGACACAAACTGAGACCCCCTATCTGACACCACATCAGAAGGCAACCCATGAAGTCTAACGATCTCCCTAATGAACACCTGCGCCAGAGTTTTAGCATTAGGGAGTGCAGGAAGAGCAACGAAATGTGCCATCTTACTGAACCTGTCAACAACCACCAGTATGACAGTATTCCCTGACGACGGAGGAAGGTCCGTAATGAAGTCCATAGATAAATGAGTCCATGGACGCTCCGGAAGTTTCAAGGGTAAAAGGGTCCCAGACGGACGGGTATGAGGGGTTTTAGAGCGAGCACACACCCCACATGACGCGACAAAAGTTATAACATCTTTATTAGCATTAGGCCACCAAAACCGGCGAGAAAGGAGATCTAAAGTAGCCTTACTCCCTGGATGTCCTGCTAGAGCAGAATTATGATGTGCCTCAATAACCTTTTGTCTCAACAGATTTGGGACAAACAGTCTCCCTGGAGGTCCTGCAGGGGCGTCCCCCTGAGCCTCTAACACCTCCTCCTCAAGCTCAGAAAATACAGCCGACACTACCACCCCCTCCTGAAGGATAGGACTCGGGTCATCCGTTTTCCCGGCCCCTGGGAAACTGCGAGACAAGGCATCAGCCTTTACATTCTTAGACCCCGGGCGATAAGTGACGACAAAATTAAACCTGGTAAAAAACAACGACCATCGAGCTTGTCTGGAATTCAGACGCTTAGCGGATTCCAAATACAACAGGTTCTTGTGATCAGTAATAACGGTGACCGGGTGGACTGCCCCCTCCAAAAAGTGACGCCATTCTTCAAAAGCTAACTTAATGGCCAAAAGTTCCCTATTGCCGATATCATAATTCCTTTCGGCGGACGACAATTTCTTAGAAAAGAAAGCGCACGGATGCCATTTACCAGGGGACGGACCCTGGGACAATATAGCACCCACCCCTACGTCAGACGCATCCACCTCCACAATGAACGGCTGAGATGCATCTGGTTGGATGAGAACGGGTGCCGAAGCAAAACATTTCTTCAAAGAGGAAAAGGCTTGGCAAGCTTTGTCCGACCATTTAGAAAAATCCGTCCCTTTTCTTGTCATGTCAGTGAGAGGTTTGACGACAGATGAGAAATTACAAATAAATTTCCGGTAGTAGTTAGCAAACCCCAAAAAACGCTGCAGAGCCTTAAGATCCACTGGCTGATCCCATTCAAGCACTGCTCTCACCTTTTCAGGGTCCATACGGAAACCGGAGGCTGACACCAAAAAACCCAAAAACTGAAGTTCCTGTACGGCAAATACACACTTCTCCAGTTTGGCGTATAGTTTATTGTCTCGCAAGATCTGCAACACCTGTCTCACATGCTCCTGATGAGACACAAGATCTGGCGAGTAAATTAAAATGTCGTCCAAATATACAACCACAAACAGCCCCACAAGGTGACGAAAAATGTCATTAACAAAATGTTGGAATACTGCTGGTGCAGTAGTCAGACCAAAAGGCATGACAAGGTTCTCATAATGTCCCTCCGGCGTGTTAAACGCCGTTTTCCACTCATCCCCCTCTTTTATCCTAATCAGATTATACGCCCCCCTGAGATCCAATTTAGAGAACCATTTGGCGCCAACAATTTGATTGAAGAGATCAGGAATAAGAGGGAGTGGATACGGATCTCGAACAGTAATCCGATTAAGTTCGCGGAAATCCAAGCAAGGGCGTAGGCCTCCATCTTTCTTCTTCACAAAGAAGAACCCCGCGGCTACTGGGAAGATGAAGGTCTAATATGCCCTTTGGCCAGACTTTCAGAAATATAATCTTTCATAGCCTGCCTCTCAGGACCAGAAAGATTATACAACCTAGCTTTAGGCAACTTAGCATCAGGAAGGAGATTAATAGAGCAGTCATACACGCGATGAGGAGGCAACTCCTGACACCCCTCCTCAGAGAAAACATCCCCAAAATCCTCCAAAAAAGGAGGCAATGTACTAGGCACGACCGCACTGATGACTGTGTTCATGCAGTTGCTTTTGCAAAACTCACCCCATTGGCTTATTTCTCTGGACTGCCAATTAATCACAGGGTTATGTTTAACCAACCAAGGAAGTCCCAACACAATGGGAGTAGGTAGACCCTCCAACACATAACAAGATAATTGTTCCCTATGTATTGCCCCTACCCGAAGGTCAATGTTATGAACCACATGAACAAAGCTACCTTGGCCGAGAGGCCTGGCGTCAATGGAGAATATAGGGATCGGTTTGACAAATACACTCAGATGCATACCTTGAGCCTGAGCAAACTGAGCGTCAACCAGATTAGCCCCGGAACCACTATCAAGAAGAACAGACAATCTCTCCACTCTCGTACCAACTACCACCTCCACTGGTACAAGGAACTGAGAAGAACTGGCGGATGAAATACATACTCCCAGGTTGTCGTCCACCACACAACCTGGGATTAACAGTTTTCCGGCGACTTTTGGCTCAACAAGGCACGGGATGGACATTCTCCAACAAAATGTCCCTCTTTCCCGCAGAAAAAACATCTTCTAGTCCTGCGGCGTACCGCCAATCCCCTCCTACGAAATGATGTCCCTCCCAACTGCATAGGCTCATCCGAACAGACAAGGGGAACCTCAACATAAGGGACTTTAGTGGTAGGTGGAGAAACAACAGGGAGTGGGGGTACCTCACCCCTCTCCCGAAGCCGTCTATCAGTACGGATAGCTAAGGCCATAGCAGCCTCCAGTGAATGAGGAGACTCATACTGAGCCAAAACGTCTTTTAATTTATCAGAAAGCCCATGACAAAACTGGCTCCTAAGAGCTGGGTCATTCCACTGAGTATCTGTGGCCCATCTACGAAACTCAGAAGCAAATTCCTCTGCCGGACGATCTCCCTGCTGTATCTTACGTAATTTTGTCTCAGCAAGAGAGACCCGATCTGGGTCATCATATACCAATCCCAGGGCAGTAAAAAATTGATCTACAGACAGTAGAGCCGGGGATCCCGGAGGAAGGGAAAATGCCCAGGATTGAGGGTCCCCTTGCAGAAGTGAGATAACAATTCCCACTCTCTGCTCATCACTCCCTGATGATCGAGGCCGAAGCCGAAAATACAATTTACATGCCTCCCGGAAGGTGAAAAATTTGTCTCGCCCACCAGTGAACCTGTCCTGGGAGAGCTACTTTAGGTTCAACTCTGGTTTGCTCCAGGGGAGACAAAACTTTGGACTTAATGTCCGTCAGCTCCATGGATAATCCCTGCAACTGCAGAGCCAGCTGGGCTACTGGATCCATGGTAACTGGAGATAATTTTTATGGCCAGTGAAAATGTCACGCTGTCTAATGATATGTATACAATGTCAGTAAATTATTAATACAGGAACAACACTCTATACAACAACTAGTATAGCAACATCAGCATGTAAGTATAGAATAGATTTACCTGACACGATATCTGCTGAACTCAGGGTTAATCTTGAGGACTTGATGAGCTGAAACAGGAAAGAGGTGGACCGGGATCTAACCTGACCCTAAACTGGGGTCCTAACTAATCCCTCACCTTGGAGGTACTGATAATGGTTCAGAGGTCCAAGTCTCCAACCTAACCCTGTCTCCTATCAGACCCTGAACCCTGTAATCAGTCCTAAGAAGGATCCTGACTACCACCAAAGGGATATGGGCTGATCTCAGCTAAATACACAGATTAGACATATAAGACAGACAGGATAACACTCGCTTGCATACACACTCAAACACCAAAGGAACATAAATGGTCTGGGAAATAAACTCTAACCAAGTTGAGCTTAGAACAACTAAGGAGCTCACAACTAAAGTCTATACAGATTCATTCCTATCTGTGGTCTGCATGAAGGTTTCACTGGCAACTCCTGTTATGTTACGGTAGCTGAGGAGTGCAGGTAAAAAAGGCAATACACCACAGCAGTTGGAATCTATGAGATTGCAGTACCCTGACTAACCACCGCAACTAGAGGCAGCCGTGGAGCGTTCCTACGTTGGTCCTAGACGCCTCGTCACAGCCTGAGAAACTAACTACACCTAAAGATAGAAATAGGAAAGCTATCTGCCCCGGAGCAGAACCCCAAAGATAATAGAAAGCCCCCAAACATGTAATGGCGGTTAGACAAGAGGAAATACTGACACAGAAAGAAAATAGTATGAGCAAACGCTGGGGCCCAAACTATCTAAATAGAAAAGGATAGGAAGGGTACTTACTGCAATCTCAGAAAACCCTGAAAAAACACCAACTCTACTAATTTCAAAATCACCTGAGATCACACGACCTCTACCACCTAAATTAGTTCTCTGGTGTAACAAAAACAAAACAGCAGCCACTGAAAAAAAAACTGGAAAAAGCAAAAGTACAAAACACAGTGGCTGGACTAAACTGAGAGGGCAAAAGCCCCCGGAGGGGACCCTGAAGGCCCCCACAGAAGTGCAGGACAAAATGCAAAAATATAGCAAAAACACAAAATAAGAAATTGTCTTATCTGATAGCAGGAGATGCAGACACGACACAGCAGGCTACAAGGGAAACTGGAAAGAAGGATTCAGACCAGAACAATTGATCACCGGCAACCCTGATGGGAAAATGACTCCCTTACATAAGACCAATCAGTAACACCTGATTCCCAGTCCTCACAATCCTCACTAGTACCGCTTGTAACCACCAGAGGAAGCCTCTGCTCAGAACTCATCTCAAACCCATTCACAACAGTACCCCCCCCTTGAGGAGGGTCACCGAACCCTCATTTGAGCAACCAGGTCGGTCAGGATGAGTTCTATGATACGCACGGATAAGTCTCCTAGCATGGATGTCCGAAGCAAACACCCAAGAATTGTCTTCCTGACCATAACCTCTCCATTTAACCAAATACTGGAGTCTTCGTCTAGAAAAACGAGAATCCAATATTTTCTCAACCACATACTCCAGATTGCCCTCAACCAAAACAGGGTCAGGAGGCACAGCAGCAGGAACCACTGGCTCAACAAACCTCTTCAACAAGGACTTGTGGAACACGTTATGGATCTTAAATGTCCCTGGAAGAAGCAAACGAAAAGAAACAGGATTAATAATCTCCATGATCTTATAAGGTCCAATGAACCTAGGCTTAAATTTAGGAGATGCTACTCTCATAGGAATATTCTTTGAGGACAACCAGACCAAGTCCCCCACTTTAAACCGAGGACCATCAGTCCTATGCCGGTCAGCAAACCGCTGGGCCTTCTCCTGAGAGAGGGACAACCTCTCCACTACCTGGTCCCAAATCTGCTGCATACGCTCAACAACAGAGTCAACACCTGGACAGACAGAAGCCTCCGTCTGTCCTGAAGAAAATCGAGGGTGAAACCCAGAATTACAGAAAAACGGAGACATCAAAGTGGCAGAGCTAGCCCTATTATTAAGAGCAAACTCAGCCAAAGGCAAAAAAGAGACCCAGTCATCCTGATCAGCAGACACAAAGCATCTTAGATAAGTCTCCAATGTCTGGTTTGTTCTCTCAGTTTGACCATTGGTCTGAGGATGAAATGCCGAGGAGAAAGACAATTGAACACCCAGTTTAGAACAAAAAGTCCTCCAAAATCTGGAAACAAACTGGACTCCTCTGTCAGACACAATGTTCTCAGGAATGCCGTGTAAACGAACCACGTGCTGAAGGAACAACGGCACCAATTCAGAGGAGGAAGGCAACTTAGGTAAAGGCACAAGATGTATCATCTTGGAAAACCTATCACAAATTACCCAGATGGTGGTCATTCTCTGAGAAACAGTAAGATCGGAAATGAAATCCATAGAGATATGGGTCCATGGTCTCTTGGGCACAGGCAATGGCATCAACAAACCACTAGAGCGAGAGCAAGGCTTGGAGCGAGAGCAAGTCCCGCAGGACTGCACAAATTCCCTGACATCGCGAGACAAGGTAGGCCACCAAAAGGACCGACTAACCAAGTCTCTGGTACCAAAAATTCCGGGATGCCCAGCCAATGCGGAACAATGAATCTCAGACATCACACTCTTTTTCCATTGGACAAACAATTTTCCAACAGGGCAGCGCTCGGGCCTATCCTCCTGACACCCCTCCAGAGCAAGTCTCAAATTGGGCGAGATGGCGGAAAGAACTACACCCTCCTTCAAAATAACAGAGGGATCAGATAGCTCAGGAGAGTCCGCAAGGAAACTCCTCGAGAGGGCATCCGCCTTAACATTCTTAGTGCCAGGAAGAAAGGAAACCACAAAATTAAAACGTGTGAAAAACAAGGCCCACCAGGCCTGTCTAGGATTGAGTCGCTTGGCAGATTCCAGATAGACCAGATTCTTATGGTCCGTAAGGACCACCACCTGATGTTTGGCTCCCTCCAGCCAATGTCTCCACTCTTCAAAAGCCCACTTCATGGCCAATAACTCCCGATTACCCACGTCATAATTACGTTCAGTAGGAGAAAATTTTCGAGAGAAAAAGGCACAAGGGTTACTTTTAGAGGTCTCTGGATCTTTTTGGGACAAAACGGCACCTGCCCCAATTTCAGAGGCATCAACCTCCACCTGAAATGGCAGAGAAACATCAGGCTGCCGTAGAACAGGAGCAGAAGTGAATCTCTGCTTAAGTTCCTGAAACGCAGAGACTGCCTCAGGAGGCCAATTCACCACATCAGAACCCTTTCTGGTCAAATCAGTTAATGGTTTAACAATAACCGAGAAATTACCAATAAATTTACGATAAAAATTGGCAAAACCCAAAAATCTCTGAAGAGCCTTTAATGAAGTAGGTTGGACCCAATCACAGATGGCCTGAACCTTGACCGGGTCCATTTCAATAACAGATGGGGACAAAATGAATCCCAGAAATGAGATCTTCTGTACGCCAAAAAGACACTTTGATCCCTTCACATACAGAGCATTCTCTCTCAAAATCTGGAATACAGTTCGAACATGTTTCACATGAGAGTCCCAGTCATTAGAAAAAATCAAGATATCATCCAAATAAACAATCAGAAACTTGTCCACAAAATCCCTGAAAATGTCATTCATGAAGGACTGGAAGACGGAAGGAGCATTAGTGAGCCCAAAGGGCATCACAAGGTACTCAAAATGCCCTTCAGGGGTGTTAAATGCCGTCTTCCATTCATCCCCGTGCTTAATGCGAATAAGGTTATATGCCCCCCTGAGGTCAAGCTTGGTAAACCAAGTAGCGTTTTTCACCCTGGAAAACAGGTCAGAAATCAAGGGTAACGGGTATTGATATTTCACAGTAATATTGTTCAAGAGACGATAATCAATACACGGCCTTAATGAACCATCTTTTTTGGCCACAAAGAAAAAACCGGCACCTAAGGTGAAGAGGATGGTCTGATATGACCCTTCTCTAATGATTCCTTGATATAAGACCGCATAGCGTCATGTTCAGGTACAGACAAGTTAAAAAGGCGACCTTTAGGGAATTTACTACCTGGCACTAATTCAATAGCGCAGTCATAGCTCCTATGGGGAGGTAAGGATGCAGATTTACTTTCGCTAAACACATCAGAAAAATCAAACAAAAAGTCAGGAACATCCTCAGCCTGGGGGGAGGCAGAAAAAACAGGAGTGTTGGTATTAACACATTGGCAGCCCCAACTGGTTACAGACACAGATTTCCAATCCAAAACAGGATTATGAGACTGTAACCAAGGGAAACCCAGCACTATAATGTCATGCAGATTATATAGAACCAAAAATTTGCAGCACTCCTGGTGATCAGGTTCAACCCTCATTATCACCTGAGTAGAAAACTGGGTTTATTCTCAGCCAAAGGGGTAGAATCGATCCCCAGTAAAGGAATAGACTTCTGTAGGGGTATCAAGGGAAACCCACAACGTTTAGCAAAATCATAATCCATCAGGTTAATAGCTGCTCCAGAATCAACGAAAGCCTGAGCAGAAAATGAGGACAGAGAGCATATCAGAGTGACAGTTAACAAAAACTTAGTCTGAACACTACCCAAGACAACCGAGCGTGCAAAACGTCTTCCCCGCTTAGGGCAGACTGAAATAGCATGAGAGGCATCACCACAGTAGAAACATAACCCATTGCGCTTTCGAAACTCATGACGCTGTGCCCCAGACACCACTCCATCACACTGCATGGGCTCAGCAGCTGGCTCACAAGGCAACACCACTCCACGCATACTTCTCCGCTCACGCAAACGTCTGTCAATTTGAATCGCTAATGACATAGAATCATTGAGACCAGAGGGGACAGGGAATCCCACCATAACATCCTTTACATTATCCGACAGACCCTTCCAGAAAAGGGCCGCCAAAGCGTCGTCATTCCACTTGGTCAGGACTGCCCACCTACGGAATCTCTGACAGTATAACTCAGCGTCATCAAGCCCCTGATTTAATGCCAACAAGGCTTTTTCAGCTTGATCAGTGACATTAGGCTCATCGTACAATAACCCCAAAGCCTGAAAAAACGCATCAACATCACTCAAAACAGGATCCCCAGGTATCAGGGAAAAAGCCCAATCCTGAGGATCGCCGCGCAGGAGAGAGATGATAATTTGAACCTGCTGCGCTGCGTTTCCTGAGGACTTAGATTTTAAGGCAAGAAACAATTTACAATTATTTTTGAAATTCTGAAACTTAGCTCGATCCCCTAAAAACAAATCTGGCATGGGGATCCTAGGTTCCACAACAGGCAACCTAGCAAGATATGCAGCAATACTCTGAACCTCAGTGGCAAGCTGATCCACACGGCCAGACAACTGTGCAAACTCCATTGGGAGAAAAGATCCTCCCCAGCACCCAGAGATACAGAGGAAAAAAAAAAAAAAAATGCAACAAACAGAAAAATATCTCTGACAACTTTTCTTCCTTCAAAATATTTTTTCCCTTCTGTGAGTACCATACAATTTTTATGGCCGGTGATACTGTTATGTTACGGTAGCTGAGGAGTGCAGGTAAAAAAGGAAATACACCAGAGCAGTTGGAATCTATGAGATTGCAGTACCCTGACTAACCACCGCAACTAGAGGCAGCCGTGGAGCGTTCCTACGTTGGTCCTAGACGCCTCGTCACAGCCTGAGAAACTAACTACACCTAAAGATAGAAATAGGAAAGCTATCTGCCCCGGAGCAGAACCCCAAAGATAATAGAAAGCCACCAAACATGTAATGGCGGTTAGACAAGAGGAAATACTGACACAGAAAGAAAATAGTATGAGCAAACGCTGGGGCCCAAACTATCTAAATAGAAAAGGATAGGAAGGGTACTTACTGCAATCTCAGAAAACCCTGAAAAAACACCAACTCTACTAATTTCAAAATCACCTGAGATCACACGACCTCTACCACCTAAATTAGTTCTCTGGTGTAACAAAAACAAAACAGCAGCCACTGAAAAAAAAACTGGAAAAAGCAAAAGTACAAAAACACAGTGGCTGGACTAAACTGAGAGGGCAAAAGCCCCCGGAGGGGACCCTAAAGGCCCCCACAGAAGTGCAGGACAAAATGCAAAAATATAGCAAAAACACAAAATAAGAAATTGTCTTATCTGATAGCAGGAGATGCAGACACGACACAGCAGGCTACAAGGGAAACTGGAAAGAAGGATTCAGACCAGAACAATTGATCACCGGCAACCCTGATGGGAAAATGACTCCCTTACATAAGACCAATCAGTAACACCTGATTCCCAGTCCTCACAATCCTCACTAGTACCGCTTGTAACCACCAGAGGGAGCCTCTGCTCAGAACTCATCTCAAACCCATTCACAACAAACTCCCCAAGCAGACAACCAGGAATTTAAAGGAAACCATCAACAAATAATCAATTGCAGCCGGGAGAAACTGCACCCAGTCCCAGCACCGAGCACAGACAGAATTAACTCCCTAGCTGCCAAACACAAAGAAACAGCAGATCAGCTGTGAGAAGTCAAAATGTGCAACCGCGACGATCTTCGTGGCAATGCACACATGACATGGAGTTCACAGTTATTTAAACGCTCTCCAAAAAACGTATGCTCCAAAACTCCACCGTCGGAAACCCTTCCATTCATCCCAATGTCTACACAAATGAACTCATAATTTGCGTTAACAAGGGCCATCAGTATGATGCTGAAATAGCCCTTGTAGTTGTAGAAATATGATCCGCTGTTGGTGGCTGAGTTATACGGACATATTTCCCGTCCGAAGCCTCACCACAGTTTGGGAACTGCCATAGCTGATCAAAATCATTGGCAATCTTGCTCCATTCCGCCTCCGTGTTGGGAAACTCCATGTAGCTCCGTAGACAACTGAAAATCGCCGTGCACGTTTCCGGAATGAGAACGCTCAGTAGAGGCCTTGAAATGGCGGAAGAAAAATGCAAGTCTTGCAAAGAGAATCCAGTGGCCAGGAATCGCAGCGTGACTGCCAATCTTTCATCTGCCGGGATGGCAGCACACATCGCTGTATCCTTCCGTTCAATCAGTGGAGTAATTCTTCCAAGCAAATAGGTGAAGGATTCCTCAGACATCTGCAGATAATTGCGGAAATCATGTGGATTTTTAACCTGAAGCTCTTTCACCAGTTGCATGTGTGAAAATTTGGACCTCTTCTGCAGCCACTCTCGGGTCCACATGCGACGTTTTCTTTTAGAACGCCTCTCCAGCATCCGTGCCTCATCTTGACACCGTGCTTCCTCAACAAACAATGCAGCAACCACAACAGCACACTCTGTATTGTTCATGATGGGGCAAACTGAAAAAAATAAAATAAAAACAATAGGTAGATGTCCTATTTGAGTTAAAATGGAAACGTATTTTAGACCCCACACGAGACCCCCTAAAATGGCTGCCGCCGAAAAAGCACATGTACTCCGGTAGAAGCCATGCCCTCCCTCTATCCCAGCAGAGCAATGATAGCAGACAATAGACAATAGGTAGGTGTCCTATAACAATTTAAAATTAGGTGAAATGGAAAGGTATTTGAGATCCCACCCGAGACCCCCATAAAATAGACAATAGGAATCACACTTGAGACCCAAAAAGTATACAGTGCATAGTTGTGCAATGTTAGCTAATAATTGATAATTGACATTAATATTAAATACAATTGAAACGCAGTAGAGACCCCAAATAAACTTACCGTGCTAATCAAAAGGCAGTTGAAGAATAGCTGAATTGCGTTTTGGAGTCGCAGCCGAGAACGCTACTGAGATCTGGAAAGCAGGACGCAAGCAGGAACAAACCACAACTGTTGCTAGACTGCCAGGAACAATGAACAGGAGCACAGCTACGTTGCCTTCTTCACGCAATCGGGAACAATGGAAAGTAGCGCCGCCAATCGAAAAGCAGTAGTGACCGCCAATCGGAGCTGGGGGGCGCGGAAAAGGCAACGCAAAAGCACGCCCTCGATTCTAGCAACAAGTCGCTGGAAAGGTCGTTGGTAAGGTGTCAAACAGAACGATATATGCAACGCAGCGGGGACTCAACGACCAAAAAAATGTCCAGAGTTTTCTTCAACGATAAGCGATCTCACAGCAGGGGCCTGATCGCTGGTAAGTGTCAGACGTAGCTATTGAGGTCGTTGTTACGTCACAAAATTGGTGACTCAGCAGCGATCTCGTTAGCGATCTCGCTATGTGAGACGGGCCCTAAAGCCTTTTGGGGTTATTATCAGGAAGGGGCTGAGAGCTCAAAAGCACTTTCCCTTTACTTAAGCCCCCGTCTCACACAGCGATCTCGCTAGCGAGATCGCTGCTGAGTCACTAGTTTTGTGACGCAGCAGTGATGTCCCCAGCGATATCGCTGTGTGTGACATTCAGCGACGATCAGCCCCCCTGCTGGGTATCGCTGATCGTTGCTGAATGTCCTGGAAATTTTTTTGATTGCTGGTCTCCCGCTGACAGGCACACATCGCTGCGTGTGACAGGCGGGAGACCAGCGATCCGCTGGTAACCAAGGTACACAGCGGGTTTCCAGGCCCGGGGCTGTGCCTAGAAACCCGCTGTGTACCTTGGATACCAGCGCCCTGATGCAGGGAGCTGGTATCCAAGGTACACTGCGGGTAACTAAGCGATGTTTACCCGCAGTGTCGCTTGTACTGATCGCTGTCTGAGCTGCCTGTTTGGCAGCTCAGCAGCGATAATGTAGCGATACACCAGCGATCCTGATCGTTGTCGGGATCGCTGGTGTATCACTATGTGAAACCCGCTGTGTACCTTGGTTACCAGCTCCCTGCATCAGGGCGCTGGTATCCAAGGTACACAGCGGGTTTCTAGGCACAGCCCCGCGCCTGGAAACCCGCTGTGTACCTTGGTTACCAGCGGATCGCTGGTCTCCCGCCTGTCACACGCAGCGATGCGTGCTTGTCAGCGGAAGACCAGCGATCAAAAAAATGTCCAGGACATTCAGCGACGATCAGCGATACCCAGCAGGGGGGCTGATCGTCGCTGAATGTCACACACAGCGATATCGCTGGTGAGCTCGCTGCTGCGTCACAAAACTAGTGACTCAGCAGCGATCTCGCTAGCGAGATCGCTGTGTGAGACGGGGGCTTAAGCCTCTGCAGACTTTTTAACCTGAAGGGGCAATCAGCTTAATAGGTAGAGCCTTTCACACTCACCTAGTGAAGCTTGACAGCACGGTACCAGTTCTGGAGGCAGGGGCACAGCCTGAGATGAAGATTTTGCAGATTCTCTGCGTCTTCCACTCTTATCCGTGGAGTCACCCTCACGGGAGCATCCACTGCTGCTCTTGCTTCTACTGTGCACCTGCACATCCACCACTTGTGGGTGCACTACAGAGTCTCCTGGGGAGGACATCATGGCACACTGGCTTATCCCCATGAGATCTGCTTTATAGTTCGTGCTCCTGCGCCTCCCCAACCCCCCTCCCTACTTCTGGGTCAGGAGCATCCGTTTCACTTCCCCTTTTTTTTTCCTTTCTTCTCTCTGTGCATGCACGCTGACTCTAGCACCTCCCCCAGAAGTTATCCACACCACTTCTGGGGCAGGAGCACTTACCGGTCTACTGCCCATGCGCAGGCCCGGCTCTCCTCCCAGAATCGCAGCGCAGACTCCGGCTTACTGGAGGAGCCGGGCGGCTGATGCCTGCACCTCGCTCCTCCCGGATGAGTGCTGGTCTGTCCTGCCACACCGCGCTCCAACTTGCTCTAGGGCGGCCTCTCCTGGACCCTGGCTCCCGCCATCCACTGCCAGACGAGGGAGGAGCTGACCAGGCAGGACACTTCTGGCGCTGCTACCCCTGCCGTTCGCACGGACATCGCACAGGCAACCTCACAGCCCAGGTATCCTCTTCTTTCCAAAGGTTACCGTAGGAACAGGAAACCAACTGGGGGAGACCGCCCCTTTTATTTCTGTAGGTTTCCTGTTTCTAGGGGCTGATCCCCTCTGTGGGTACTGTTGTGGCGAGGAGAAAAAAAAAATGTAAATTTGAGTTCTAGAATTATTTTAGTTTATGGATCAGGTTAATTGTTTTTATATTTTGATAGGGCTTTTCTGAACGTGAATTTTTCTTTTTCTTTATATCTTTCCATTGGTGGGTGGGTATGGGATTTGAGCTTTTTTTTTTTTTTTTAACTTCTCTTCCACTTTTCACTGTTATTGTTAGCCCACTTAGTGGACTTGAAGGTACGATTGCCCAATTGCTTGTGATATATCCAGCGATGCGATAGCATCGCTGCATATGGCACAAATCAGTCTCCTTAGAAGCCCGGTCACTAGCAGGGCTTTAAAGGAGCTCCGTAAGGACAGGCACAGGGGTCTGATGACCTCTAGCTAACATCAGGGGCACATCTATAATGAGGCGAGTTGAGCCTTCTGTCTCAGGCGGCGGCAGCTAGGGACCAGCAGAGCGGAACTCAGAACACGTGGTGTGGTGCCGGTGTGTAGCCCAGCTGTGACTGGAGCCACATGTACCCTGGAGGATGCATAGAAGGTAAACCCACACTCACAACTGATATGCATTCACACCTTCACTTTTCCCTGGAGCCACCAGAGGGAGCCCTTGGAGAGTATGCATATTGTGAGACAGTGAAGGAATATGTGGTGAATGAGGTGTATATTTCACCTAAGTACCTTGCTGACTGGTATGAGCGAAATGTGTGGCTTTGTAAACCTGGTGGTAAAGAAAGGTCACTACACCTGCCATTCAGTACACGCTTGCAGCTCAGACCTGAATCCACTCAGGTGTTGATTAGGAAGCCAGAAGTAGGTGCTTGTGAGCACAGTCAGAGAGCTCATTCAGTCTGGACAAGGGGTCTAGGCACAGAAGGTGTCTCCAAGAGTGTGGGAGCTGTCTTTAGCCCGGACACAGGGAGGTGTCCTGGCACAAGGAAGCAGTCTCTAAGAGTGTGAGCTATCTCAGTCTGGGTGCAGGAAGTACCCCGGACACAGGAGTAGTCGCAGTGAGAATCCGTGCGAATAGCGACTGAATAGGAGGTGACCTCTCTCAAGTCTGGACATTGGAGTTGCCTTCGGACATAAAGAGGAGTGTCTGTGAAACTCCATACTGGTAACATATGTGATATGTGTTGTTTTGGGCACAGACTGGTAGAGTCTGGGTCCCGGATAGAGAGGGCCATCTATCTAAGTGTAATTTAGTGGCTAGACAAGCCCAGGTTTTCTGTTTATGATTTGTTTTTATCTGTGTGCTGTGGACTTTAATAAAACTGGTTGCGGCCAGTTTTCACCAAACTGCTGTCTGAATGAACTGTTTCCGTGCCATTCTGTCTACCCAGACAGCGATCCTAGAGCTAAACCCCCCGGAAAGCTTACAATTGGCGGAGAATGCTGGGGCAGCGCAGGGCCTGGTACAGTTAGTGCTGGAGTGTGCATGCAGCACAGTGGCGAGAGACAGCATTAAAGGTGAAGTCTATTGAAATAGCAGCAGAAAAAAAAAAAAAGTGTGTCAGCAGAAACGTCTGTTTGGAGCAGTCTTGGAGAGACAGTGGCCCTGATAGGGTCTGCAGAGAGAAAATGTATGCACAGCAAAGCTGAACTTGTTGTGAAAATGACTGTGGAATGTGCAGCAGCAAAAGAAAAGTTTGTGGAGCAGTCTTAAAGAGACAGTAGCCCTAATAGACTTTGCAAAGGAAAAAAAAAAAAAAAAAAGTGGTTGCACAGCAAGGCTGAATTTTCTGTGGAAAAAAAGCTGTGTAGTGTGTATGTCTTGAGTGAAGACTGCCGTTGTTAAGACAGAGAAGTCTGACAGCATGGATGACAGCATGGAGGCGCTGTTTGAACAAATGGCACAAGTTAATGTGCAACATAAAACTGCCGTGGTTGAGACAGATAAGTCCGGCAGTATGGAGGAACTCGTTGAGTACCTGGTGCAGGCCCAGCGAAGCATGGAGCAGCAGCGCCTGCAGCACCAGCAGCACATGCAGCAGGCCCAGCAGCAATTCCTGCAGCAGCAGCAGGAGAATAACCGGTTATTTGTTGAGCAGATGACAGCACCAAAAAGGATTTCGGTGCCGCGTCCCGAAGTAATGTTGTGAAGGCACCGGCGTTGTCCGCTATAAAGAAGGCGGTAAGACGGTCCTTGAGAAAAATGACACCTCGTGATGATGTGGAGGTATATCTTACTAGGTTTGAGAGACTGGCAGAGAAGGAGAATCTGCCACTATCTGAATGGGCCATGGCGGTCGTACCCTATCTGATTGGGGAACCCCAAAAAGTCTGGGCTGACCTGAGCAAGCAGGACAGCGAAGACTATGCCAAGTTGAAAGCGGCGATTCTTACCCGGCTGGGTGTTACGGTGACAGCCCGTGCCAGGGGAGTTCGTGACTGGAGATACAGTTGGGAGTCTGCAGTCAGCAGGCCTGATTATGGAGTTGAAAAGGTGATAGTGGACCGCTACACCCAAGCACGTCCTCCTGAGGTACAGCCGTCTGAGAGGTCATCACTTCGGAGTTCCCGGACGCTGAACTCTCGCGGTAAGAGCGTTCCAGCTGTTGGGGACATGGGGTATGCTGATAAGCGGGTTCAGGCCCGAGGGGACATGTGGGTGGGAGAGTGTGATGGACAGTGTTGGAGCTGGCGTGAAATTGCAGCCAACTGTCCAATAGAGGGGGAGCCTATGTGTTGTGATGATGGCAGATCCCTCTCTCTCTGCGCAGAACCTGTGTGTGTGTCCACCTCAGCCGAAGAGACTGGACCACAGGGGTTCCCGGTGGTTGTAAGTGACTGCCCAGCACAGGCCCTCTTGGACTCAGAGAGTCCAGTGACTTCCGTATGTGACAGCCTGAGTGATAGGGACTTCATCCCTGATAAGCACCTGAGTGTGGTGTACATCCATGAAGACACCAAAGTCTACCCAGAGACTGCCGTGGACTTGGTCCCCAAACTCGGGGAGGTTTCATATGAAGTGGGGGTAGTGAAGACCCTGGTGCACCCCGTTATATTGGGTAATGACTTTCCCCGGTCTAAGGATCTCTGGGGGAAAAATGTTTCTGATGGACAGTGTGATGAAGCTCCTACTGAGGGTGCGCAGTCCCGAGGGGCGGAACACAATGCTAGTGGGATGTTAAAATTATGTGATAATGATGATGATAATGCTAATGATGATGATGAACCTGATAATGATGATGACCATGAAAATGGTGCTGATGCTGATAATGATAGTGATGATAATACTGATCATAGTCATGATGATGATGTTGATAATAATGATGACTGTGATAGTGATGAAATTCCTTTGCAGGTGATGTTGGGAGACGAGGATGGTGGTTCTCGGAACCGAGTGTCCCTGACTTGCCTGTGTCCTGTGACGGTTTTGAGAGTGAGCAGTGGCGAGAACCCTCTCTTAAAACAGCACAGGAAAATATGATTGTTCTAAATGAGGTTTCCCAGGAGCCTGACTCTGAGGAGAGGTTCTCTCATGTTGCCATAAACACTGAAGTCCAGGGAGAGGTTGTGAGTCAGCTCCTAGTGCCTGAGCTATATAGAAGTGTAGTGCTGGGGTTGTCACATAGTCACATACTTGAGGGACCAGATGGTGCAGTTAATATTGTGGATGACATGTTAACTCAGGTTCCAGATCAAGATGTGAGTGAAAATGAATTGTGTGACACTGACAGTGAACAGGATATGAATGAAAATGAATTGTATAACCCTGACAGTGAGCAGGATGTGAATGAAAATGAAGTGTATAGCCCTGACAGTGAGCCAGATGTGGCTGAGAAAAAGGGGTCAGATAGTGATAGTGAATTATCTGATGACAATAAAGCAACCAGTGCAAGTGAGGAAGGCATGGTGGCAGAGGAGATTGAGAGTCCTGAGAGGAAGGCTGATGCTGACCTTACAGCCAGACAGAAGATGGCATCTGAAGATGTTTTACAGTTGGCCGGTTCCCTGGCGAAGACTAAGGTGAAAGGAGGAGAGCTGAGCTTTAAAGGCAGGACTCTGAAACTGAACACAGCACAAGTGGATGCTGTTGAAGATGAGAAGTTGTCAGTGTGTGGTGTGGATCTGCATCATGCCAAGGACTCGGAAGGTGATGCTGCAGAGGTGGAGAAAGCCATGGAAGTGGTGGACACCAGGCCAGGTGCCTCACCAGAGGCTGATGTCTCAAGTGAAGCTGTGAGGAACAAGACTGAAGATGTGGGGAATGACTCTGCCCCGGAATATGTTTCTGTTGGAGACAGCGGCGTGGACGGTGTACTGTCCGGATCCGTGGCTGCGACTCGCGAAGCTCGGGCCGGAAGTTCGGCGCCCGGTGCGCCATCGGAGTTCTCGAGCGACCCAAAGGATCTGGATAAATCCCAAGATGAGATTTTGAGACCTCGGGTTGGCCTTGGTGAGCTCAGGCGCATTTTCATGGAGTCTACACTTGAACCACGTCCCAGTGAGTGGGAGGGGCGATGTGTCGCTCCGTTGCCGCTGCAGATACACGGGAGCTCAGATGGGATGCAGAACATGGTGGAAAAGAAGACTGATGGTAGGGCTTCTGAGCATGTCCTACCAGAAGAGCCTGAAGAAAGGGCCGAAGACGTAAAGGACGTCCAACAACTACAGGAGAAGATGCGTAGCCATGAGGATCTCCTGGAGAAAGAATTAAGAGCTCTGAGTCTTATGCAAAGTGAGCCTGTACCAGAAGAGGATAAATTATGTGTACCGACCAAGAAAAATGATCAGCTCCCTCTACAGTGCCAATCGTTTGAACAGTGTGGCTTGGAATGGTCAGAGACCATGACAGAGGCGCTTGGGCTCTGTGAGGTAGAATTTATGAATCAACTGATATTTAAGAAAGTAGATGTGCTAAAGAAAGTTCAGGAGGAATTAGAGAAAACCCCTATACCTCCTGTGACAGTTGGTGACACAGGGTCAGTGCCCCAAAAACAGGAGGTACGAAAGTTTCTGAGGAAGAATCAGCAGAGCTGTTCTGACGTGCCTGGTCGTACTTATCTGGTGAGCCACTATACCGAGACTGAGGCTGGCACTAAAGTCAAGATGAAACAGTGCAGGATACCCGAGGCCCGCAGAGAGTATAGGCCTGGGAGGGTACAGGGTAGTGCGGATGCTTCAGATGAAGAGAAAACTGATGTTGGCTATGACAGTGGTGAGGATGAAGCTGATGAGGGCCATGACTGGTCCAGAGTTCACTGTCTCTGTTGGATTGTTGACCAGCCCTCCGGTCTGGATGACCAGCCCTCCGGTCTGGAGAAGAGGGAGGGGATATGTGAGACAGTGAAGGAATATGTGGTGAATGAGGTGTATATTTCACCTAAGTACCTTGCTGACTGGTATGAGCGAAATGTGTGGCTTGTAAACCTGGTGGTAAAGAAAGGTCACTACACCTGCCATTCAGTACACGCTTGCAGCTCAGACCTGAATCCACTCAGGTGTTGATTAGGAAGCCAGAAGTAGGTGCTTGTGAGCACAGTCAGAGAGCTCATTCAGTCTGGACAAGGGGTCTAGGCACAGAAGGTGTCTCCAAGAGTGTGGGAGCTGTCTTTAGCCCGGACACAGGGAGGTGTCCTGGCACAAGGAAGCAGTCTCTAAGAGTGTGAGCTATCTCAGTCTGGGTGCAGGAAGTACCCCGGACACAGGAGTAGTCGCAGTGAGAATCCGTGCGAATAGCGACTGAATAGGAGGTGACCTCTCTCAAGTCTGGACATTGGAGTTGCCTTCGGACATAAAGAGGAGTGTCTGTGAAACTCCATACTGGTAACATATGTGATATGTGTTGTTTTGGGCACAGACTGGTAGAGTCTGGGTCCCGGATAGAGAGGGCCATCTATCTAAGTGTAATTTAGTGGCTAGACAAGCCCAGGTTTTCTGTTTATGATTTGTTTTTATCTGTGTGCTGTGGACTTTAATAAAACTGGTTGCGGCCAGTTTTCACCAAACTGCTGTCTGAATGAACTGTTTCCGTGCCATTCTGTCTACCCAGACAGCGATCCTAGAGCTAAACCCCCGGAAAGCTTACAATATATATAAGGATAGTGGAGAGACAGTAGTCAGTCAGATGAAGGCAGTCTAGCTGAGAGTTGGCTAGTTGTTGGTGTTACCTCAGATGAGGAGAGAGGAAAGTTATCTTAGAACGTGACAAGCTGATAGTTCCCTAGGAAAGTGGAAGTATCTCTCGAAGTGAGCGTAGATCAGTCTGACGGAAGGTCCTGATAGCTACTTCGGACAGAGCCTCAGAAGGAAGCGAAGGAAAGGGAGCTGCAGTGTTTGGAAGACCGAAGTTTACAGCTTGGACTTAGTTTATTCTGTGTGGAGTCCAGTAATGGTGGGAGAGATTGCCACCTAGCCTGGTCAAAACTGAGTCAACTGAGGTATTGTTAGTGAGCGAGCGTGCCGACGCTTTGAGAGCGGTGAAGAGAAGGAGAAGCTGCCATCTACTGCTAGAGTGTGCTTATGTTAAAGATGAGAGTAGGACGAAAGGCGAGTGGAAGAAAGAAGAGAGTGACAGAGGTTGAAACAGCATTGATCGCTTACCTCTACTCTGCACTACCGGACGCCGGGTCCGAGCTTGCTAGCATCTACACGACTAGTAGGAGATACCGGAGACCCTGCTGGACTACAGGTCGCAGGGGCCCAGCAGTGCTGATACGTAACTGAGGTCAGGAAGACGGGGGTCTAGCAGGACGCTGCATACAGAGACACTGTTCTGTCCACAAGAAGGCTTCACCACAAAGTCAGCCGGGCGTATATGAAAAGACAGAGTTAGACTTCGTTCTATACAGGTCAGAAACTCACACACATACAGGAGTAAGGAGGCCCTACACCTACTCAGTGGGATTACTGGAAGTGCATCCTCCACCCTGACAGCTTCCCGGGACGTGCCTGCATCTACCATCAGTAAAGGTACAGAAAGAGACTTTCGTGTGTGTGTCTGCCTTATTGATCCTGCACCCCTACACCGCCATATACCCTGAGGGATCAGTCTTGCCTGTGGAAGACTTAACACCTTGCTGCCCAGTAACAACCCCTCAGAGGATCTACCCCGCAGCGCTGGTCACCCTGACCAGGAACCACAGGTGGCGTCACGAACATTTCTACAAATCTGTAATCCCCTGTAAATATCCCACATATTGAGGTGAGCCCCCAGGGCAGGGCCGGCGTCAGCACTCGGCACACCCGGGCAAGTGCCGGGGCCCTGAGCAGGCGGGGGGCCCACTCGCCGTCTGGCACCCCCGCGCCCGTTAGCGGAGGAGAGCGGTGTCAGCGCCGCCACTGGGCCCCCCCCCGCTTGCTAAGGGCCCCGGCATCAGCTGGCACAATACTTACCTCTCCCGTGCCTCCGCTGCCGCAGCTCTGGGCTCCAGGGGGCGCCGGCGCTTCCTCTCACAGCAGCGCCGCTGAATGACGTCATCATTCAGCGGCCGGCTGTGGCAGAGAGCGCGCGGACGTCGGACGGGTAAGACTTGTGTGTGTGTGTGTGTGTGTCTCTGTGTGTGTCTCTGTGTGTGTCTGTGTGTATGTAGTGCGGTGCTTTGTGTGTGTGTGTGTATGTGTGTGTATAAGTATGTGAGAGAGTGCTTGTATGCTGTCTGTGTGTGATGATGGGCAGGCATTGCTGATAATGGGGAGGCATTGATGATGATGATGGGAGAAGATGATGATAATGGGCAGGCATTGATGATGGGGAGAAGATGATGATGGGCAGGCATTGCTGATAATGGGGAGGCATTGATGATGATGATGGAGAAGATGATCATAATGGGCAGGCATTGATGATGGGGAGAAGATGATGATGGGCAGGCATTGATGATGATGGGGAGGACATGATGATGATGGGCAGGCATTGATGATAATGGGGAGGCCATGATGATGATGGGGAGGCAATGATGATGATAAGGAGACAATGATGATGATGGGGAGGCAATCATGATAATGGGGAGTCTTTCCACAGCGCCCTTCCTGAGCCGTAACAGTGCAGAATGCAGTACAGCGCAGAGGAGAGCTCCATATTTTGTATGGAGCATTATATGGGGACCAGTATCCTGTATGGAGCATTATATGGGGACCAGTATCCTGTATGGAGCATTATATTGGGTCCAGTATTCTGTATGGAGCATTATATGGGGGGTGACATCCTGCATGGGGTATTATATGGGTGATGAGGGGGAGACTGTGGTGCCCATATAATTGTATGGAGGACTGTACTGTCCAGTCTGTACTGTGCGCTGTGAGGATTTGGCGGTTTTTGAGCTATTGTACAATTTACAATAGATATCACTCATGTAATGTAAGAAGAGAAGTATTTGGCATTGTACTGTACCCATATTTCTCTGCTGTATCTGTGCATCATTAATCGTGGTCTGTGTTAAAGGGGCCCACTGAGGCTCCTTCGCCCGGGGCCCATAAAAACCTGGAGCCGGCCCTGCCCCAGGGCCACGGACCGAGCTGCGCTACCCGTGACATCCCCCATTGAAGTGAACGGGCTAGGTGTCGAGTACCCCACAGGCCCTGGCTACGGGCGACTCACCGGCTCTCCTTAATCCCTGCTGAGTCACAGACACAGTCAGTTACACTCCTGCGCACGGTGCACCATGCTTGATATCGTCGTGCGTGCGACTCGTGCCCAGAAGCAGTCAGAAGCTTAGCCAGGTGACTAATTAGTTATATTAGCAAGCTGCAACACTTACTATGGGGGGGGCTGAGCTGAGGTGCAGCGGTGGTGCCCCGGAGCAAAGGGATGCATGGACCTGCATCTGCATCAGGATTTTCTATGTGCTCCCCAAACGTAGTTTGTTGCGAATTTTGGGTGTTAAAAAAATCTGCAGACATCCTGATATGTGGCAGCGCATCCAAAAACATATGATTGTTAATGTACACGCACCCGAATCAGGATGATGCGTCCAATCTGCATGCGGATTTCATACTGCGCAGGCTCGGAGCAACATATTTTTTTCTTTCACTTTTACCAGTCTTTCTTCCCTCTCTCTCCTCTACCCCAGAAGTCAGAATTTCAAATTTCCAACCAAATCCTGATCAGGATGCAGTTGCATGTGTTTGCAGAAAAAATCCGGATGCAGATAAATCACTAACACTGGCTAACCTTAAGGGCCCGTCTCACACAACGATCTCGCTAGCGAGATCGCTGCTGAGTCACTAGTTTTGTGACGCAGCAGCGAGCTCACCAGCGATATCGCTGTGTGTGACATTCAGCGACGATCAGCCCCCCTGCCGGGTATCGCTGATCGTCGCTGAAATGTCAGGACATTTTTTTGATCGCTGGTCTCCCGCTGACAGGCACGCATCGCTGCATGTGACAGGCGGGAGACCAGCGATCCGCTGGTAACCAAGGTACACAGCTGGTTTCCAGGCGCGGGGCAGTGCCTAGAAACCCGCTGTGTACCTTGGATACCAGCTCCCTGAAGCAGGGAGCTGGTAACCAAGGTACACAGCGGGTTTCCAGGCACCACGCAGCGCCTGGAAACCTGATGTGTACCTTGGTTACCAGCTCCCTGCATCAGGGCGCTGGTATCCAAGGTACACTGCGGGTAACTAAGCGATGTTTACCCGCAGTGTCGCTTGTACTGATCGCTGCCTGAACTGCCTGTTTGGCAGCTCAGCAGCGATAATGTAGCGATACACCAGCACACCTGATCGTTGTCAGGATCGCTGGTGTATCGCTATGTGAGACCCAGCCTTTAGAATAGGTCAGCAATGTCTGATCAGTGGGGTGCGACACCTAGCACCCCTGCCAGTCAGCTGTTCTTGGTGCCAGCTGGAACTGCTGCCTTACAGAGCTCCTCTGTCTCCTATTTAGTGGCCATGGCCAGCTACTGCACATTTTCCCCCCTATTCAAATCAAATACACTATAGGGCCTCATGTATCATCACTGTGCACTATAGGGCCTCATGTATCATCGCTGTGCATTATAGGGCGTCATGTATCATCACTGTGCACTATAGGGCCCTATGTATCATCACTGTGCACTATAGGGCCTTATGTATCATCACTGCATTATAGGGCCTCATGTATCATCACTGTGCACTACAGGGCCTCATATATCATCAGTGTGCACTATAGGGCCTCATGTATCATCACTGTGCACTATAGGGCCTCATGTATCATCACTGTGCATTATAGGGCCTCATGTATCATCACTGTGCACTATAGGGCCTCATGTATCATCACTGTGCACTATAGGGTCTCATATATATCATTACTGTGCACTACAGGGCCTCATATCATCAGTGTGCACTATAGGGCCTCATGTATCATCGCTGTGCATTATAGGGCCTCATGTATCATCACTGTGCACTATAGGGCCTCATGTATCATCACTGTGCAGTATAGGGCCTCATGACCAAAGATTTATCCAGCTGATAAATCCGTGGCTCAGAGGCATGTAGTGGTAAGGGCAGCACGGGCAGATTTATCCACTGATGTGATTAAGTGGATAAATCTGCCCATTTAATAGGACTTTTACTCATTAAGAAAGGAGGACGCTTTATTTTACTTCTAACACAAGTATGGATTGTCTACAATGGGGAGGCTGTTTAAGAGTGGACGTTAGAGTGTTTAAGACTTGGGATGATGTACAGCATGCTCTTATAATATGCGCAGCACTGGTTTTTATTGGTATATTCATTTATGTCTTTTGTATATTTTTTCTATTGCCCAAGACCTTGAAGTTCTATGTGGCAAGAGGGTTTGTTGAACGATTTTGATTAAGGCCCAGCTGTTGATTTCTGAAACTGAACCATACAGTGAGTAGTATTCTTAATATCCTTTATTTTCTACTACTTATACAGAACTTTTACAAATATAAAAATCGATGTTTCAAACATATTCCTATTTAAAAGTGTATGTATCTAACATGTGCGTCAGGTTAGGCTAGTAAGAGTAAACCAGATTTATTTGTACTGATTTTACAATGGGGGGGGGGCGCCGTTTTGCAGTTCGCCTCAGGCAGCAGAGAGGCTAGGTTCACCCCTGGCTAACATGACAACCCACAATCATGTCACTGGCAGTGGCGCACCTATAATGAGGCGAGTTGAGCCTTCGGTCTCAGGCGGCGGCAGCTAGGTGGCGGCAGAGCAGAACTCAGAACACCTGGTGTGGTGCCGGCTCTCCTTAATCCCTGCTGAGTCTTACACTCCTGAGCACTGTGCTATGTGTCCCGCAGTGAGAAGCAGCCACGCCCCCCATGCACTCCTTCCTCACCCTCCCACCTTTCCACTTCAGCTTCTGGCAGCCAGGAGTCCGTTGCTGTGCTGTCCTCTTATGTGCGACCAGGACCTGTGATGAGGTCACAGAGGGGGAGGAGTCAGGGGTCACATGATCAGGCTCCCTGTGTGCAGGTCTGCTGTCCTGGTTGTCATGGTGCTGGATGAAGGTAAGTTTATGTATGGGATCAGGAGGGGTTTACAGTGTGGATGTAGCAGAGCTGTGTGTGTACGAGGTGTACGGAGCGGAGCCGTGTGTGTACAGAGCGGAGCCGTGTGTACGAGGTGTGCGGAGCCATGTACGAGGTGTACGGAGCGGAGCCGTGTATGAAGTGTACGGAGCGGAGCCGAGTGTGTATGAAGTGTACGGAGCGGAGCCGAGTGTGTACGAAGTGTATGGAGCGGAGCCGTGTGTGTACGAGGTGTACGGAGCGGAGCCGTGTGTGTACGAGGTGTACGGAGCGGAGCCGTGTGTGTACGAGGTGTACGGAGCGAAGCCGTGTGTGTACGAGGTGTACGGAGCGAAGCCGTGTGTGTACGAGGTGTACGGAGCGGAGCCGTGTGTGTACGAAGTGTACGGAGCGGAGCCGTGTGTGTACGGAGCGGAGCCGTGTGTGTACGGAGCGAAGCCGTGTGTGTACGGAGCGAAGCCGTGTGTGTACGGAGCGGAGCCGTGTGTGTACGGAGCGGAGCCATGTGTGTACGAAGTGTACGGAGCGGAGCCATGTGTGTACGAAGTGTGCGGAGCCGTGTGTGTACGAGGTGTGCGGAGCCGTGTACGGAGCGGAGCCATGTGTGTACGAAGTGTACGGAGCGGAGCCATGTGTGTACGAAGTGTGTGGAGCCGTGTGTGTACGAGGTGTGCGGAGCCGTGTGTGTACGAAGTGTATGGAGCGGAGCCGTGTGTGTACGAAGTGTACGGAGCGGAGCCGTGTGTGTACGAGGTGTACGGAGCGGAGCCGTGTGTGTACGAGGTGTACGGAGCGGAGCCGTGTGTGTACGAGGTGTACGGAGCGGAGCCGTGTGTGTACGAGGTGTACGGAGCGGAGCCGTGTGTGTACGAGGTGTACGGAGCGGAGCCGTGTGTGTACGAGGTGTACGGAGCGGAGCCGTGTGTGTACGAGGTGTATGGAGTGGAGCCGTGTGTACGAGGTGTACAGAGCGGAGCCGTATGTGTACGAGGTGGCTGTAGCAGTGCTGTGTGTGTACGGGCGTACGAAATGGAGCCCTGTGTGTACGAAGTGTATGGAGCTGAGTCGCTCAGCTCCGTACACACAGGGCTCCGTGCTTGAGCCGTGTGTGTACGGAGCGGAGCAGAGCCATGTGTGTACGGGGTGTATGGAGTGGAGCCGCGTGTATACGGAGTGGAGCAGCGTGTGTACGGAGCAGAACCGCATGTGTATGAGGTGTATGGTCCAAAGCCGCATATGTACAAGGTTTACGGAGTGGAGCCATGTGTTTACAAGGTGTACTACTTATACAGAACTTTAACAAATATAAAAATCGATGTTTCAAACATATTTCTATTTAAGTGTCTGTGCACACGATGCGGAATCTGCTGCGGATCCGCAGCGGATTTGCCGCTGCAGATCCGCTGCAGAACTGCAAGTGATTGTAGATTGTAAGCTCTCACGAGCAGGGGCGGCTTATTTGGCTTTAATTATTGTATTGTTAGGCCGGAGTCACACACAACCACAAAAAATCGGTCCGTTTTAGACGGTCGACAATCGGATCAAAATAAAAACATCACACATCCTTCTGGCATCCGATTTTCCTTCAAAGATGCGATTTAATCACATGTGTGTGTACCTTGTAACATCCGATTTTCATCCGACTTGCGAGATTTTCTCGCAGGCTTGCAAAACTGACATATAATGGATCCAAAAGAATAGTATTTAAATGCCAAAAGAAAGAATAGATATATACACATAGAGCACATATATATATATATATATATATATATGTCATTGTGACATATATATATACATATATTTATAATTCTTACACTTCTACATACTGTAATAGCCGCTAATTCAATTGCTGGCTTCAGTGAACTCACAGAAGCCGACATGAAATGATACATTGTTTCCACACATTTAACCATGTAATTTCATGTATTTTTATATATGTTTGAAACATACAATTACATGAGTATATGTGTGCTAAATTTCAGACATGTAGGGGTTAATTAAAGGTGTAAATTCGTTGAAAAAAAATGCATGGGCTCCCGCTGTATTTTCTCCACCAGACAGACAAAGCAAGCGAGTGGGGGCAGATAATAATAGCCTAGGGAGGGTAAATTTTTTTTGTGCCCCCCCTGGCTACTAACATCTGCCCCCAGACACCCCAGAAAGGGCAAATCTATAATTAGATTCGCCCTTTCTGGCACTTTGCCCGTCTATTCCCATTGCCCTGTAGCGGTGGCGAATGGGTTAATAAGGGGTTAAAATGACCTTGCAATTGAAAGGTCACTTTAAGCCAGGTTAATAATTGATAGCTGTCAATTAGACAACTATCAATTATTAATCCTATTGTATGAAAGAAAAATCAAACACACACAGTTTAATAAAAAATAAGTTTAATTAAATAATCACACAGTTTTTGACCATATTTTATTTTCCTGCTAAAACCATTTCCTGTAATAAAAATAAAATAAAAAAGCAAAATTATACTTACCAATCCGATGTACAGTCAGGTCCCACGGTGTAATCCATCAGAAAGGGTTAACAGGTTACAGGTCGCAGAGAGCTAATAATGCTGTCTCAGACCTGTATTCCCCTGAATGAATAACTTCCTCTCCCAGCGAAAGTAGAGGAATAGATTCATGAATGGAGCTTAATTGATTTATTGCCAATTTAACTGTAGTGACCTGACCTAAAGGGAAAGTGGACACAATCAATTAAGCTTCATTCATGAAACACATCCTCTCCTGTCGCCAGGAGAGGAACTTATTCATTCATGAGCTTTGAGCTGAGCATGCAGGATTACTTGCACTGCTTGGCTCAAAGCTAGTTAACCCTTTGTGAAGGATTACAGCGTGGGACGTGACAGATCGGCGGAATAGGTAAGAATAATGTTGTTTTATTTCTTTTTCTTTATTTTAGGAGATCAATGGCTTCGCACGGATTAAGTGTAAAATAAAATATGGTCAAAAAAATGTGTTTTTATTTCATTAAAATTATTTATTCTTAAAGTGTGTGTGTTTTTTTATTTACTTCAATAGGATTAATAATTGATAGTTGTCTAATTGACAGCTATCAATCATTAACCTGCCTTAAGGTCACCTTTCAATTGCAAGGTGACAGTAAGGTGAGATTAACCCATTCGCCACCGCTACAGGGCAATGGGAATAGACGGGCAAAGTGCCAGAAAGGGCGAATCTAATTATAGATTTGCCCTTTCTGGGGTGTCTGGGGGCAGATGTTAGTAGCCAGGGGGGGCACAAAAAATGCACTCTCCCTGGGCTATTATTATCTGCCCCCACTCGCTTTGCTTTGTCTGTCTGGTGGAGAAAATACAGCGGGAGCCCACGCATTTTTTTTCAACGAAATTACACCTTTAATTAACCCCTACATGTCTGAAATTTTGCACAAATACACTCATGTAATTGTATGTTTCAAACATATATAAAAATACATGAAATTACATGGTTAAATGTGTGGAAACAATGTATCATTTCATGTCGGCTTCTGTGATTTCACAAAACCCGGCAATTGAATTAGCGGCTATTACAGTATGTAGAAGTCTAGGAAATATAAATATATATATATATATACATGTCACAATGACATGTATATATATATATATGTGTTCTATGTGTATATATCTATTCTTTCTAGTCTTTATTAAAGCTGTCAGTGTGATTTTACAGTATAGCGGGGATGAATTGCCGGCTTTTCTAAAGGACACCGGTGCGATTTAATCGCAAGTCACACGTGCGGTCCGTTTGTAATCAGATTTTTCATCGCTCCCATAGACTTGCATTGGCGATAGTCGACCCACAATCGGTGACAATTGCAGCATGCTGCGATTGTACACGGACGTTTAAAACGGACCACAAAAAATCTGATACTGGGAGCTGCTCCATAGATTAACATAGGTCCGACTGCAATGCGATATTTCATCGCATTGCAGTCGTCCGATTTTGTCGCCAGTGTGACTCCGGCCTTAACGTTGTTACTTATGACTTGTGTTCTGAAACTGTTAAACTGTAAAGCGCTGCGGAATATGTTGGCGCTATATAAATAAAGATTATTATTATCATTATGTACAGTACCATTATATTCAATGGAAATAAAAAAAAACGCAGTGCACATGCTGCGGATTTTTCCGCTCGGATTTGGTGCGGATTTAAATCCGCAGCATGTCACTTCTTTTGTGCAGTTCCGCAGCATTTTGAGACCTGCTCTAAATAGGAATCCGCAGGTCTCAAAACGCAGGGGAAATCCGCACAAAAACCGCGGCAAATCCGCAGGTAATACGCAGGTCATTTTACCTGCGGATTTAGCAAAATCTGCGCGGAAAATTCCACAGCAGATTCTGCAACATCTGCACATACCCTAAAAGTGTATGTATTTCACATGTGCATCACGTTAGGCTAGTAAGA
This sequence comes from Oophaga sylvatica, assembly GCA_033576555.1. NCBI lineage: Eukaryota > Metazoa > Chordata > Amphibia > Anura > Dendrobatidae > Oophaga > Oophaga sylvatica. Next base: position 31,428 of record JARQOD010006332.1, read on the forward strand.
GTAAACCAGATTTATTTGTACTGATTTTACAATGGGGGGCCGCCGTTTTGCAGTTCTCAGGCAGCAGAGAGGCTAGGTTCACCCCTGGTCACTGGCTAACCAATGGGCTGAAATAACGTGCATGTACAGTATGTTGGCAAGTGTTAAATGCATCTATCAATCTCTGACTGCAGCATTTAATTAGTTAACAATCGCAGGATCCACTCGCAATAGTTAGCAGCAGATCCTAGCTGTAATACACAGCCATCACCTGCCGGGTATCGGGTGGGCTTGCTGTGGGAGCCTGCTCCATACACCTGCTGGACATGTGTGTTGGATGTCTTTCTGTGCTTAAAGTGAACCTGTCAGCTGTTTGGGCTGCTATAAGATGCGGCCACTGCCTTTCAGGGCTTCTCTACAGCGTTCTTTGGGGGGGGTCTGGTCCAATGGATGTCTCAGGTCCGGGTCCGGCGCCTCCCATCTTCTTGCGCTTCTGCTCAGGCACACTTATCTGCCCTGTTGGAGGGCAGAGCAGATTCCTGCAGTGCACATTAACCCCTGGCACACCACGATCAAACATGATCGCGGTGTACTGGGGGCACAGGGAAGCATTGCGCAGAGAGGGGTCTCCCTGCGTGCTTCTGTGAGACCCTCAGAACAGCGCGATGTATTGCACTGTTCCGAGGGACCCTCCTCCCTGCAGGACCCCGGATCCAAGATGGCCGTGGGGTCCTTCCGGGTCCTGCAGGGAGGCGGCCACCTCAGTGCCTGCTGAGAAAACCTGCAGCAGTGCCTGTCACATCACTGGTCTGACAGAGTGCTGTGCACTCTGTCAGACCAGCGATCTGACTTTGTCCCAGGGTGGGACATCACTGTGTAAAGTAAAACAGGTAAAAAAAATGAACACATGTGTAAAAAAAAAATTCCTTAATAAAGGAAAAAAAAAACATTCCCCAATAAATTCATTTCTTCATGTAAATAAAAAAAACAAAACAATAAAAGTACACATATTTGGTATCGCCACGTCCGTAACGACCTGCCCTATAAAACTGTCCCTCTAGTTAACCCCTTTAGTGAACCCCTAAAAAAAAAATATAAAAAACAAAGCAAAAAATCAATGCTTTATCATCATACCGCCGAACACAAAGTGGAATAACACGCGATCAAAAAGACCGATATAAATAAACATGGTACCGCTGAAAATGTCATCGTATCCCGCAAAAAACAAGCCACCATACAGCATCAGCGAAAAAATAAAAAATTTATAGCTCGCAGAATAAAGCGATCCAAAAATTATTATCTTTTATATAAAATTGTTTTTATTGTATAAAAGCGCCAAAACATAAAAAAATGATATAAATGAGGTATCGCCGTAATCTTACTAACCCGAAGAATAAAACCGCTTTATCAATTTTACTACACGCGGAACGGTATAAACGCCCCCCCCCTAAAAGAAATTCATGAATTGCTGATTTTTGTTCATTCTAACCTCCCAAAAATCGAAATAAAAAGCGATCAAAGAATGTTGTGTGCCCAAAAATGGTGTCAATAAAAACGTCAACTCGTACCACAAAAAATAAGACCTCATATGACTCTGTGGGTCAAAATATGCAAAAATTATAGCTCTCAAAATGTGGTGATGAAAAAACTATTTTTGCAATAAAAAGCATCTTTTAGCGTGACAGCTGCCAATCATAAAAACCCGCTATAAATAGTAAATCAAACCCCCCTTTATCAACCCCTTAGGGAAAAATAATGAAATTAAAATTTTTTTTATTTATTTCCATTTTCCCATTAAGGTTAGGGTTGCGGCTAAAGTTAGGGTTGGCGCTAAAGTTAGGATTAGGGTTAGGGGTGAGTTGGGGTTAGGGTTGGAGTTAGAATTGGGGGGTTTCCACTGTTTAGGCACATCAGGGGCTCTCCAAATGTGACATGGAGTCTTATCTCAATTCCAGCCAATTCTGCGTTGAAAAAGTCAAACGGTGCTCCTTCCCTTCTGAGCTCTGCCATGCGCCCAAACAGTAGTTTACCCCCACATATGGGGTATCAGCGTACTCAGGACAAATTGCACAATAACTTGTGGTGTCTTGTTACCTTGGTAAAATAAAAATTGGGGTGAAAAGATCATTTTTGTGGAAAAAACGGTAATTAGACCTACCTGTAATTGGATTTCCAGGAATCCATCCTGACAGCACCATGGAGGACGTCCTTCTTATCTTAGTGGGACAGGAACAACGAGCGGTTGAAAGGACCCTCCCCTCACCACCCCTCAGTGATTTTTCAAAGTACCACATCTGGATGGATGCAAACACAAATTTATTAACAAATTCCATACACATGTTACTTCAGAATGGTATCAACATAAATGATTTTTGCAATAGGGAGGGAACTAGCAGTGCTGTCAGGATGGATTCCTGGAAATACAATTACCGGTAAGCCTAATTATCGTTTTGCAGTTCACCACCTGACAGCACCATGGAGAAGTACCAGAGAATGGTATCACTAGGGCGGGACTACAGCGTGCAAAACTTTTCTACCAAAAGCCAATTGTTCCAAGCTGACGTCTAATTTGTAATGCTTAGCGAAGGTACTGACGCTAGCTCATGTTGCTGCCCTCAAATCTGCTCTGTTGAGGCCCCCCTCTGCGCCCATGAAGTGGCCATAGCTCGTGTGGAATGGGCCCTAAGGATGCCGGGGGGATCTTTCCCTTCTGACTTATAGGCTAGGGCTTCATCGTCTTTATCCATCTACCAATGGTAGCTTTCGCTGCTTTCTTGCCTCTATTAGGACCTCCGTACTGAATGAACAAATTCTTATCGTTCCTCTAACCCTTGGTTGCTTTTATGTATTTTAGCACAGTATCTCTTACGTCTAAGTTGTGAAAAGCCTGCTCCCTAGGATTTCTAGGATGCCGGCAGAAGGAGGGCAGGACCAGCTCCTGCTCCATGTTTGTACATGACACTACTTTGGGAAGGAAAGCGGGGTCAAATCTTAGGATTAACCTATCCTCAAAGGTCTGCAGGTATGGGTCCTGAATAGATAACGCCTGTAATTCCCCCAACCTTTTTGCCGATGTTATCGCGACCAAAAAGGCCGTTTTCATTGAGAGCTTCGCTATCTGTATCTCCTGTGAAAGAAGGTATGGGGGTCTACATAGTACATTCAAGACTAAATTAAGGCTCCATGGTGGAGCTGGATTTTTTACTAAGGGTTTCAGTCTGCTAATTGCTTTTGAAAATCTTGCCACCCAGGGGTGAGTGGCTATAGGGTAGTTGAAGAACACGCTGAGGGTCGAAGTTTGTACTTTTAGAGTACTAGGTCTCAGACCTTTCGAAAAACCTGACTGGAGGAAGTCAAGTATTTTAGGAATGTTAGGAACCGCCGTGTCCACCATGGCTTCTCCTGAAAATGAGCAGAAACGCTTCCATATCTTGTTATAGATAGCTGTAGTTACTGGCTTCCTGCTTGCTTGTATTGTTGAGATTACATCTTCTGAAAGCCCTCTGGATTTCAAGATCTGGCGCTCAGGATCCATGCCGACAACTGAAGTGGGTCCGGATTGGAATGAGCAACTGGGCCCTGGTGCAGGAGATCTTCCCTCCTTGGGAGATTTATGGGTTCTTCTATCGCCAACTGTTGTGAATATGCTGGAGGCGGCTTCTGAGCTGGGGCTCCCTCCGGTGGTTGCTGAGGGTAATGAACTGATTAATGAATGGCCTTAAGCTGGCGCTGAATGGTAGGATATAAGTGGCCTGATTTCCCAGCAGCCTTGCCGGTTATCAATTGTTCTTCTGGTCTGGCTTGAAGCACTGCTAGTTTCCTGCTCTCCTTCAGATAAGTGTTTGCTGTTTTTTTTTCTCTGTTTAATTTTCTCTGCTGGTGTGCTGCCTGCAGTGGACTGCAGCCTGTCCCCTTTTGGGGGTCTGGCGCTGCAATTGTGCTCCGTTTGTGTCTGCACTTTTGCTTTGCTCTTTTGTTACTTTTAATTTGCTGAATAGCGTTTTGTTACACCAGAGATCTGATTTAGATGGAAGAGGTCGTGTGATCTCAGGTTTTTTGGCAATCAGAAGTGTTGGTATTTTTGTTAGGGTTTTTGTTGGATTGCAGTCAGAATTCTTTCCTGTACTCTTCTTAGACAGATTGGGCCCCAGCGTTTGCTCATTCTATTTTCTGTCTGTGTCCGTGCTTTCTTCTTGTCTAACCGCCATTACATGTTTGGGGGCTTCCTATTTTCTTTGGGGATCTGCTCCGGGGCAGATAGCTTTCATCTTTCTGCCTTTAGGTGTAGTTATCTCTCAGGCTGTGACGAGGCATCTAGGATCAACGTAGGAACGCTCCATGGCTACCTCTAGTTGTGTGGTTAGTTCAGGTTACTGCAATCCAATAGGTTCCAGCCTCTCTGGTGCATTACCGCTTTTGCTATTTTTTGCCATTTCTCCTCAGTAACCGAAACATAACAGTATAACCGGCCAAACTGAAAATTATATGGTACTCAACAGAAGGGAAAAATAGTAAAAAAAGGAAAAAGAAAAAAGGGAGTTGTCAGAATTTTTTTTTTCTGTTTGTTGCATTTTTTCCCTCTTTTTCTCTGGGTGCTGTGGAGGAATTTTTTTTTCTCTCAATGGAGTTTGCACAGTTGTCTGGCCGTGTGGATCAGCTTGCTACTGAGGTTCGGAGTATTGCTACCTATCTTGCTGGGTTGCCAGTTGTGGAACCTAGGATCCCCATGCCAGATTTGTTTTTGGGGGATTGATCTAAATTTCTGAATTTCAAAAATAACTGTAAGTTGTTTTTTGCCTTAAGGCCTAAGTCCTCAGGGAACGCGGCACAGCAGGTTCAAATTGTCATCTCCCTGTGCGTGGCGACCCTCAGGATTGGGCTTTTCCCCAGACACCTGGGGATCCTGTTTTGAATGATATTGATGTATTTTTTCAGGCTCTGGGGTTATTGTATGATGAACCTAATGTCACTGATCAAGCTGAAAAGATCTTGTTGGCATTAAATCAGGATCTTGTAGATGCTGAGTTGTACTGTCAGAAATTTTGAAAGTGGGCAGTCCTGACCAAATGAAATGATGATGCTTTGGCAGCCCTTTTTCGAAAGGGTCTGTCAGAAAAAGTAAAGGACGTTATGGTGGGATTCCCTGTTCCCTCTGGTCTCAATGATTCTATGTCTTTGGCTATTCAAATTGACAGATGTTTGCTTGAGCGCAGAGGTATGCGTGAGATAGTGTTGCCTTGTGAGTCAGCTCCTGAGCCCATGCAGTGTGATGGAGTGACTTCTGGGACTCAGCGTTATGAGTTTCGTAAGCACAATGGGTTATGTTTCTACTGTGGTGACGCTTCCCATGCTATCTCTGTCTGCTCTAAGCGGGGAAGACGTTTTGCATGCTCAGTTGTCTTGGGTAGTGTTCAGACTAAATTTCTGTTGACTGTTACCCTGATTTGCTCCCTGTCCACATTTTCTGCTCAAGCTTTTGTTCATTCAGGAGCAGCTATTAACCTGATGGATTTTGACTCTGCCAAACGTTGTGGGTTTCCCATGATACCCCTGCGGAAGTCTATTCCCCTACTGGGCATTGATTCTACCTTTTGGCGGAGAATAAACCCCAGTTTTCTACTCAGGTGATAATGAGGGTTGAACCAGATCATCAGGAGAGTTGCAAATTTCTGGTGCTGCATAATCTGCATGACATTATTGTACTAGGTTTCCCTTGGTTACAGTCTCATAAACCTGTTTTGGATTGGAAATCTGTGTCTGTGACCAGTTGGGGCTGCCAATGTTTAATACTGACACTCCTGTTTTTTCTGCCTCCCCCCAGTCTCAGGATGTCCCTGACTTTTTGACTGATTTTTCTGATGTGTTTAGTGAAAGTAAATCTGCATCCTTGCCCCCTCACAGGAGCTACGATTGCGCTATTGAATTAGTGCCTGGTGGTAAATTTCCTAAAGGTCGCCTTTTTAATTTATCTGTACCTGAACATGATGCTATGCGATCTTATATCAAGGAGTCATTGGAGAAGGGTCATATCAGACCATCCTCTTCACCCTTGGGTGCCGATTTTTTCTTTGTGGCCAAAAAGGATGGTTCATTGAGTCCGTGTATTGATTATCACCTCCTGAATAAGATCACTGTTAAATATCAATATCCGTTACCCTTGATTTCTGACCTATTTTCCAGAGTGAAAAGTGCTAGTTGGTTTACCAAGCTTGACATCAGGGGGGCGTATAACCTTATTCGCATTAAGCACGGGGATGAATGGAAGACGGCGTTTAATACCCCAGAGGGGCATTTTGAGTACCTAGTGATGCCTTTTGGGCTTACTAATGCCCTTCAGTAGGGTTGAGCATTCCGATACCGAAACTCGGTTCCGATACCTGAAATCCAATGTAAGTCTATGGGAACAAAATATCGGAATATTTTTAATTCCGATATTTTGTTCCCATAGACTTACATTGGATTTCAGGTATCGGAACCGGGTTTCGGTATCGGAATGCTCAACCCTACCCTTCAGTCTTCCAATCCTTCATGAATGATATTTTCAGGGATTTTGTGGATAAATTTCTGATTGTTTATTTGGATGATATCTTGATTTTTTCCAATGACTGGGACTCTCATATGAAACATGTTCGGACTGTGTTCCAGATTTTGAGAGAGAATGCACTGTATGTGACGGGATCAAAGTGTCTTTTTGGCGTACAGGAGATCTAATTTCTGGGATTCATTTTGTCTCCGTCTGTTATTGAAATGGACCCGGTCAAGGTTCAGGCCATCTGTGATTGGGTTCAACCTACTTCATTGAAGGCTCTTCAGAGATTTTTGGGTTTTGCCAATTTTTATCATAAATTTATTGGTAATTTCTCTGGTATTGTTAAACCATTGACTGATCTGACCAAAAAGGGATCCAATGTGGTGAATTGGCCTCCTGAGGCAGTTTCTGCATTTCAGGAACTTAAGCAGAGATCCATTTCTGCTCCTGTTCTACGGCAGCCTGATGTTTCTCTGCCGTTTCAGGTGGAGGTTGATGCCTCTGAGATTGGGGCAGGTGCCGTTTTGTCCCAAAGGGATCCAGAGACCTCTAAGAGTAACCCTTGTGCCTTTTTCTCTCGAAAATTTTCTCCAACTGAACGTAATTATGACGTGGGTAATCGGGAGTTATTGGCCATGAAGTGGGCCTTTGAAGAGTGGAGACATTGGCTGGAAGGAGCCAAACATCAGGTGGTGGTCCTCACGGACCATAAGAACCTGGTTTATCTCGAATCAGCCAAGCGACTTAATCCTAGACAGGCCAGGTGGGCCTTGTTTTTCACACGTTTTAATTTTGTGGTTTCTTTTCTTCCGAGCACTAAGAATGTTAAGGCGGATGCCCTCTCGAGGAGTTTCTTTGCAGATTCTCCTGAGTTATCTGATCCTGCTGTTATTTTGAAAGAGGGTGTGGTTCTTTCCGCCATTTCGCCCAATTTGAGACTGGCTCTGGAAGGGTGTCAGGAGGATAAACCTGAGCGCTGCCCTGTTGGGAAGTTGTTTGTTCCAGACCAGTGGAAAAAGAGTGTGATGTCTGAGATTCATTGTTCCGCTTGGTTGGTCATCCCGGGATTTTTAGTACCAGAGACTTGGTGAGTCGCTCCTTTTTGTGGCCTACTTTGTCTCGTGATGTCAGGGACTTTGTGCAGTCCTGTGGGACTTGCTCTCGTTCCAAGCCTTGCTCTCGTTCTAGTGGTTTGTTAATGCCATTACCTGTACCCAAGAGGCCATGGACCCATATTTCTATGGATTTTATTTCTGACCTTCCTGTCTTTCAGAGAATGACCGTTATCTGGGTAATCTGTGATGTGTTTTCCAAGATGATACATCTTGTGCCATTGCCTAAAGGTACTGCCACACTAAGCGATCTCGCTAGCGATCACGATAACGACACAAGCTAACGAGATCGTTGGTGTGATCGCTTTTAGGTCGCTAGTAGCTGCCAAACAGGAGATCTCATAAACGACACATCAGCGGTCAGCGATCTCTTTAACGACTTTGGCGGTCGTTAGGATCTGTCATTAGCATGTACTGAGCGCAACCTTTTCCACGCCCCTCAGCACAGATATATGTTATATATGTGCAATAATTTATGTTTTGACCGCGTCATGAAAGACGGCGTATAGCGCTCCCTTTCATTGTTCTCGAGCGCTTCTGATTCATTGGAATTTCCAGCATCGCTCCTGCTCTCTGCCTCCTGCTAGCCTGCTTTGCAGCTTCTGTGATCCTCTCTGTGACGCAAAAGAAAACCTAGTCCACCTGCCTGCTTCTACAGATATTGCGATCCACTCCGTGACGCTAAAAAACCCTAGTCCCGCCTGCGCCGCTGTCATATGCGTCACAAACGAGGTCGCTCGTCGTTCGCAAAAGGTATCACACTCAGCGATATAGGCTCACCAGCGGGACGCCAACGATCAAAAAACGGTCCAGAACGTTAGTGAACGATCAGCGACATCACAGCAGGGGCCACATCGTTGCTACATGCCACACACAACGACGTCGCTAACGAGATCGCTAAATAGTGACGTATTAGCGATGTCGTTAGCGATCTCGCTTAGTGTGGCATACCCTTAAGTTGCCTTCCTCCTCCGAGTTGGTGCCTTTGTTCTTTCAGCACGTGGTTCGGTTGCATGGCATTCCGGAGATCATTGTGTCTGACAGAGGAGTCCAGTTTGTTTCCAGATTTTGGAGGACATTTTGTTCTAAACTTGGTGTTCAGTTGTCTTTCTCCTCTGCATTTCACCCTCAGACCAATGGACAAACCGAGAGAACAAACCAGACCTTGGAGACTTATTTGAGGTGTTTTGTGTCTGCTGATCAAGATGACTGGGTCTCTTTTTTGCCTTTGGCTGAGTTTGCTCTTAATAATAGGGCTAGCTCTGCCACCTTGATGTCTCCATTTTTCTGCAATTTCAGGTTTCACCCTCGATTTTCTTCAGGACAGGCGGAGGCTTCTGTCTGTCCGGGGGTTGACTCTATTGTGCAGCGTATGCAGCAGATTTGGGACCAGGTGGTGGAGAGGTTGTCTCTCTCTCAGGAGAAGGCCCAGCGGTTTGCCAACCGGCATAGGACTGATGGTCCTTGTTTTAAAGTGAGGGACTTGGTTTGGTTGTCCTCAAGGAATATCCCTATTAAGGTTGCATCTCCTAAATTTAAGCCAAGGTTCATTGGACCTTATAAGATCATGGAAATTATTAATCCGGTTTCCTTCCGTTTGCTTCTTCCAGGGACATTTAAGATCCATAACGTGTTCCACAAATCCTTATTGAAGAGGTTTGTTGAACCAGTGGTTCCTATGGCTGCACCTCCCGACCCTGTTTTGGTTGAGGGCAATTTGGAGTATGTGGTTGAGAAGATATTGGATTCTCGTTTTGCTAGACGGAAACTCCAGTATTTGGTTAAGTGGAGAGGTTATGGTTAGGAGGACAATTCTTGAGTGTTTGCTTCGGACATTCATGCTGGGAGACTTATCCGTGCCTATCATCGAGCCCATCCTGATCGGCCTGGTTGCGCAGGTGAGGGTTCGGTGACCCCTCCTCAAGGGGGGTACTGTTGTGAATAAGCTAGAGGCGGCTTCTGAGCTGGGGCTCCCTCCGGTGGTTGCTGGGGGAATTGAACTGATTAATGAATGGCCTTAAGCTGGCGCTGAATGGTAGGAAATAAGTGGCTAGATTTCCCAGCAGCCTTGCCGGTTATCAATTGTTCTTCTGGTCTGGCTTGAAGCACTGCTAGTTTCCTGCTCTCCTTCAGATAAGTGTTTGCTGTTTTTTTTCTCTGTTTGATTTTTTTCTGCTGGTTTGCTGCCTGCAGTGGACTGCAGCCTGTCCCCTTTTGGGGGTCTGGCGCTGCAATTGTGCTCAGTTTGTGTCTGCACTTTTGCTTTGCTCTTTTGTTACTTTTAATTTGCTGAATAGCGTTTTGTTACACCAGAGATCTGATTTAGGTGGAAGAGGTCGTGTGATCTCAGGTTTTTTGGCAATCAGAAGTGTTGGTATTTTTGTTAGGGTTTTTGTTGGATTGCAGTCAGAATTCTTTCCTGTACTCTTCTGTCTAGACAGATTGGGCCCCAGCGTTTGCTCATTCTATTTTCTGTCTGTGTCCGTGCTTTCTTCTTGTCTAACCGCCATTACATGTTTGGGGGCTTCCTATTTTCTTTGGGGATCTGCTCCGGGGCAGATGGCTTTCATCTTTCTGCCTTTAGGTGTAGTTATCTCTCAGGCTGTGATGAGGCATCTAGGATCAACGTAGGAACGCTCCACGGCTACCTCTAGTTGTGTGGTTAGTTCAGGTTACTGCAATCCAATAGGTTCCAGCCTCTCTGGTGTATTACCGCTTTTGCTATTTTTTGCCATTTCTCCTCAGTTTCCGAAACATAACATCCAACCTGTTTAGTAGAGAAAACCAACTTCTCTTGGACCAGAATGGGACCACTACGATCACTGTCGCTCTGTCTTCCCGTTTCTTTCTCAGCATTCTCGGAATTAGAGGAAAAGGTGGAAAGGCGTATAAAAGTCACTTTCCCAATGTTGCGACAGAGCATCTATTTCTGCTGCCCCGTCCAGCGGATTCAGTGAGAAAAATGTTCTTATCTTCGCATTTTCCCTGCTGGCGAAAAGGTCCACCTGCGGTGTTCCCCACTGTTGACATAGCATCTTGAATACATCTGAGTGTAATGTATGTAGTACAGTTCATATAGCGTCTTGTGCTTGGGTGCGATGAAAACACAGGAGTCACAGGTTTGATATAGAAAAGTCCTGTATTACTTCATACAAGTTGGCAGAAATAGTCACACAGTTTGCAGACACAGAAACAGGAGACACAGCAGGCCAGAGTAATCCAAGCTCAGCAATCACTCTCCAATACAGATTCAGGATCTTCTTCTCTGTTACCGTAAGTCCATGCAAACGTGGGTCTTTCAAAGAGCAGGGTTCAGAGTCCACAAGTGCTTCAGAGTTCCTCAGTAGGAATAGCTGGAGTACAAGGTCCAAGGCTTACAGGAGTCAAGTCACAGGTTCACTGCAGGCTAGATTCTGAAGCACTGATTGCTCAGCTGTGGCTGCTTAAGAAGCAAAGGAGAGAATCAGGGCGGGAACATGCAAGCTGGAAACTCAATTTTGACTGAGGGCAAGATAGCTGCAGCAAGACAGAAAGTAAAATGGCTGACGAACAAACTGAGTTTCAGGAATATATACATAGAACCTTACATTACTCCCCCCTTAAGGACAACCTCCGGATGACCTCAGACCAGGCTTGTGTGGGTACCTCTGATGAAACTGACGGAGCAAGCGAGGAGCATTAACGTTATTGACCGGTTCCATGAGTTGTCCTCCACTGGGTAGCCCTGCCATTTAATCAGATATTGTAACTGATTTCTATACAACCTGGAATCTAAAATCCTTTCCACCACAAATTCTTCCTGACCATCGACTAGCACTGGGTCAGGGCAAGGAGAGGAACATCCAGGAAACGTATTGGGTGTCGCAGCCTTTAGTAGGGATACATGAAAGACAGGGTGGATTCTCATAGTTCTGGGCAGTTGAAGACGACAAGCAACGGCACTTATAATTTTACTGATTTTATAGGGTCCAATGTACTTATGTCCCAACTTAGACGATTATGCAAATTGTCTCTTCAGAGAGGAAGAGAGCTAGAACTCTAGTGCCACCTTTTGGAAGGTAGCAATCCTACAAGTCAATGTCGACCCTTTAACGAGCCTTATCACATGACCTAGGATAATAGCCAAACCAGAATCTCAATTTGCAGACACTGTGTTTCGGGGTTCAGCCCCTCGTCAGTGCAAAGCGGAGATCTGGTTTGGCTGTGTGAGAGGCGTCAGACCATTGTCCAAGAAATATCGTCACTCCTTGCGGAGATCAACATGCTAAGCATGCAGATGAGGAGACTTAAAGCCGCAATGCTCCTCTGGGAAATATGCTAATTATGCAAATTGTCTCTTCAGAGAGGAAGAGAGCTAGAAC
>JARQOD010006333.1:0-43405 GCA_033576555.1 Oophaga sylvatica
AAATTTGTGATTCTTCAGATTTTGTATTAGTCTTTGCCTGATGAAGAGACCTGAGTAGTCTCGAAAGCTTGCAATTTGTTACCATCTTTTCAGTTAGCCATTAAAAGCTATCAACCACTGAGGACTCTCAATTTTAAATATTTTGCACACTCTTGGCATTCTCTTGATGAGCTTCAAGAGGTAGTCACCGGAAATGGTTTTCACTACACAGGTGTGCCCTGTCAGGTTTAATAAGTTTGATTTCTTGCCTTATAAAAGGGGTTGGGACCATCAGTTGTGTTGTTCAGAAGTCTGGTGGATAGACAGCTGATAGTCCTACTGAATAGACTGTTAGAATTTGTATTATGGCAAGAAAAAAGCAGCTAAGTAAAGAAAAACGAGTGGCCATAATTACTTTAAGAAAATGGTCAGTCAGTCCGAAAAATTGGGAAAACTTTGAAAGTGTCCCCAAATGCAGTTGCAAAAACCATCAAGCGCTACAAAGAAACTGGCTCACATGAGGACCGCCCCAGGAAAGGAAGACCAAGAGTCACCTCTGCTTCTGAGGATAAGTTTATTCGAGTCACCAGCCTCAGAAATCGCAGGTTAACAGCAGCTCAGATTAGAGTCCAGGTCAATGCCACACAGAGTTCTAGCAGCAGCCACATCTCTACAACAACTGTTAGGAGGAGACTTTGTGCAGCAGGCCTTCATGGTAAAATAGCTGCTAGGAAACCACTGCTAAGGACAGGCAACAAGCAGAAGTGACTTGTTTGGGCTAAAGAACACAAGGAATGGACATTAGACCAGTGGAAATCTGTGCTTTGGTCTGATGAGTCCAAATTTGAGATCTTTGGTTCCAACCACCGTGTCTTTGTGCGACTCAGAAAAGGTGAACGGATGGACTCTACATGCCTGGTTCCCACTGTGAAGCATGGAGGAGGAGGTGTTATGGTGTGGGGTGCTTTGCTGGTGACACTGTTGGGGATTTATTCAAAATTGAAGGCATACTGAACCAGCATGGCTACCACAGCATCTTGCAGCGGCATGCTATTCCATCCGGTTTGCATTTAGTTGTATCATCAATTATTTTTCAACAGGACAATGACCCCAAACTCACCTCCAGGCTAAGTAAGGGCTATTTGACCAAGAAGGAGAGTGATGGGGTGCTACGCCAGATGACCTGGCCTCCACAGTCACCAGAACTGAACCCAATCGAGATGGTTTGGGGTGAGCTGGACTGCAGAGTGAAGGCAAAAGAGCCAACAAGTGCTAAGCATCTCTGGGAACTCCTTCAAGACTGTTGGAAGACCATTTCCGGTGACTACCTCTTGAAGCTCATCAAGAGAATGCCAAGAGTGTGCAAAGCAGTAATCAAAGCAAAAGTTGGATACTTTGAATAACCAAGAATATAAGACATATTTTCATTTGTTTCACACTTTTTTGTTAAGTATATAATTCCACATGTGTTAATTCATAGCTTTGATGCCTTCAGTGTGAATGTACAATTTTCACAGTCATGAAAATACAGGAAAATCTTTGAATGAGAAGGTGTGTCCAAACTTTTGGTCTGTACTGTATATATATATATATATATATATAAAAAATATCTGCAAAGCGATGTAATATTGTAACTGGCCATGGAATTATTTATTATTATTCTATAGGAAAATTATTACTGCCAGGAGGATAGTGATTGTGATCTGGTGGGGTGGGCTGTGAAATCCAAAGGGCTATGCCTTTCCACTGTATAATTATAAGGCATGAGTTTGCTGCCATTATTTATGAGTTTTTTGATACGAGTTAATAGTATCCACACTTTGGGCACATGTTACACGCACTGAGTTCTACTTGACACCCAAGCCTAAAGATAAGATTTTTTGTGCAACTTATGGGACAGTGCTTTGGGCTTGCTCCCCAGGCTAAAATATATCAGTCAACTCCTGCCCTCCCGACATGTATGGAGTGAGTCGGGAGGAGTTGTGTGGGGCTCATTCTTGGTTTAAAAGCACAGAGGAATTACCATTTAGCTATAATTATCATTATTATTATTACATTTTTATTTGTTTTTTGGAGGGCAATGGGGGGTCCACTTAGGAGATTTTCTATGGGGCTCCATGATTTCTACAGTCATGGACAAAAGTTTTGAGAATGACACAAATATTAATTTTTACAAAGTCTACTGCTTCACTTTTTCTAATGGTAATTTGCATATATTCCAGAATGTTATAAAGAGTGATCAGCTTAACAGCAATTACTTGCAAAGTCAATATTTGGCTAGAAAATGAACTTTATCCCCCAAAACACATTTCAACATCATTGCAGCCCTGCCTTTAAAGGACCAGCTAACCTCTTTTCAGTGATTGCTCCATTAACACAGGTGTGGGTGTTGATAAGGACATGGCTGGAGATCAATCTGTCATGATTAAGTAAGAATGACACCACTGGACACTTTAAAAGGAGGCTGGTGCTTGGCATCATTGTTTCTCTTCTGTTAACCATGGTTATCTCTAAAGAAACACATGCAGTCATCATTGCAATGCACAAAAATGGCCTAACAGGGAAGAGTATCGCAGCTAGAAAGATTGCACCTCAGTCAACAATCTATCGCATCATCAAGAACTTCAAGGAGAGAGGTTCCATTGTTGCCAAAAAGGCTCCAGGGCGCCCAAGAAAGACCAGCAAGCGCCAGGACCGTCTCTTAAAAGTGTTTCAGCTGCGGGATCGGGCTACCAGCAGTGCAGAGCTTGCTCAGGAATGGCAGCAGGCAGGTGTGAGTGCATCTGCACGCATTGTGAGGGGAGACTCTTGGAGCAAGGCCTGGTCTCAAGGAGGGCAGCAAATAAGCCACTTCTCTCCAGAAAAAACATCATGGACAGACTGATATTCTGCAAAAGGTACAGGCAGTGGACTGCTGAGGACTGGGGTAAAGTTATTTTCTCTGATGAATCCCCTTTTCGATTGTTTGGGACATCAGGAAAACGCCTCATTCGGAGAAGACAAGGTGAGCGCTACCACCAGTCTTGTCTCATGCCAACTGTTAAGCATCCTGAAACCATTCATGTGTGGGGTTGCTTCTCAGCCAAGGGAATCGGCTCTCTCACAGTCTTGCCTAAAAACACAGCCATGAATAAAGAATGGTACCAGAATGTCCTCCAAGAGCAACTTCTCCCAACCCTCCAAGAGCAGTTTGGCGATCAACAATGCCTTTTCCAGAATGATGGAGCACCTTGCCATAAAGCAAAGGTATAACTAAATGGCTCAGGGAACAAAACATAGAGATTTTGGGTCCATGGCCTGGAAACTCCCCAGATCTTAATCCCATTGAGAACTTGTGGTCAATCATCAAGAGACGGGTGGACAAACAAAAACCTAAAAATTCTGACAAAATGAAAGCATTGATTGTGCAAGAATGGACTGCTATCAGTCAGCATTTGGTCCAGAAGTTGATTGAGAGCATGCCAGGGAGAATTGCAGAGGTCTTGAAGAGGAAGGGTCAACACTGCAAATATTGACTTGCTGCATTAACTCATTCTTGTCAATATAAACTTTTGTTACTCATATGTTTGCAATTATATTTCTGTCTGTGATAAAAACATCTGTCAAACACACATAAAAACCAGAGGGCAGCAGATCATGTGAAAATATAATATTTGTGTCATTCTCAAAACTTTTGGCCATGACTGTACTTACTTTCCTGAAACCAAGCATGTCTATGGTAAGAACCACAAAACAGTACACTACAGATGTTATCGTGCAAACACTGGACATACAATTCTGTGTGTTGTGATCTTTTAAGTGTTATGCTGAATCTTACTTTGACTCATTGCACAGTGAAGATCTCTGTTATCACTAGCATTATAAAAATTTTACTTTATTCTGTGACTACACAAAGAGCTGTTTCGCCTCATGTCATTTCACATTTTTTTCAGTTGAATGGTTATGTCAGAGCTAAATCAGCATTTCTTCAGAAGACCTTGGTTTGTCAGAAAGGCTGATGCATACTAGAAGTTGAGATAAAATGTTCCTTTTTTGTACAATACACAACCTTCCCCCCCCCCAGTTATTAAAAGACACTCTGTGCTGGGAGCTAAGGGAAGGATGAAGTTTTCAAGGTAAAACTAGTATTCTATCTATTTAGTAATAAGTTGTTTTAACTGCCATATATGGTAATTCCGCTTCCTGCTTCAGGGGTGTATATAAGCCCCTTCGTTAGCAATAAAGAGTAGAGTCTATTGACGCACACTTTGGTCTGTGTCTTATTCTGTCTGGTACCACATTCCGAGGAGGAAAGGGTTAACAAGATAACAGCGACGACAACTGGCGCCCGACCAGGGGACTGAGTTATTCTATTCTGAGGAAGCCCGACCGGTCCGGAGACGTGGGATGAGCGGAGCCTTCTGTTGGTGATATACACAGCGCTGGGGTAAGAATACTTATTATATTCTACCTAAAATCTATATCACTGTATAGTGGACTCCCTCTTTCCCGAGCGGTCGGCTTTCCAGGTAAATCACAGGTATTCCTGGCTCAGGTCCCTTTGAACCAGTAGACCTTCAGATTAATTGTCAGTCCTGCCTTTCCTCCTTTGAATAATGACAGTATGGATCCAATGATTGTGTTGTGGTTTTGTCTTGGTGTCTGTGTGATTGGATTGTTTATTTGGTTGGCGTACAAATCTTGGAAAGCGAGCAGTGGAATGGTTCAGAAACCTTTGTGGCCCATTGTCTAAGTGACGCAATTGTCTTGGTGACAGAGTCTTGGTGACAAACTTGTCTTGGTGACAAGAGAATCTCTTCTAGGTGAGGAGATACAAAAATGGGGAACCAAAATGCCAAGGAAGGCATTTCTGCTAAAGATTTAGTTGTGCGCAGAGAAGGGAAGCAAGCTTTGATAGGCATTGACAAGTATTGTGTAAAGCAGGCATGAGTGAAAATGGAGAATTGAACAGTGATAAATGGAAAAGTTTCTTTAACTCACATCATGGATGGTTGAGAGACAAAGGACTGTTGAAAACAGTGAACCTGTGGATGAGTGTGTGTGATTACTTAGAGGGAAAGACTGAAGAATTGGGAGACGGACGTTACAGACTGACAAAAACAGGGATGACTGATTTGCCGTCCTGTTTGCCCCCTACGTTACTCCACCCCAGTATCAGACCTTCCCACAGACTTCCCACGAACCGAACTGTTGGGTCTGCCCCAGGTGTGGACAGCAAAATCCCCTGACGGTACATGTCTGTGTAAGTTGCGGTGACCCAGACCTCCCCCGGCCAATCTATTTCCAATGAGGACAGTAGTGGTACCTGGCACCCCGGGTGCTGCAGGAGGAGTGGAGGGCGGAGTAGCTCAAGGCGCCCCCCGGACAGCAGTGTTATACAGACCATGGAGCCCTTCAGAGCAGTTGGCTCTAATAACGCAACTCCCGGACCCTTCACAGTCACCAATGGGGTTCGCTAGAATGTTAGCTACAATGCAGGATACGTATAAAGCAACTATACAGGATCTGGAAGCACTTATAAAAGGGAAATTAGCAGATGAAGCCAGATACGATAGACTGATAGATGAGACATACAAGTGTTATGTTGGTAGGAATGGACCTGATGATGCAGAGGTCAATGACGCAGCAGCAGGGGTTATGTTTACAGAAGCGTTGAAAAAAGCATGTAAAGATAGACAAGCAGAAAAGGAAGTTACACTAGAAGACAGAGTACAGGGAAAAGAGGAAGAGCCAAAAGATTATTTCTGGGCTCTAAGAAAAACTTGGGTGGAAATGGGTTTTGTCCCAGAAAACAAGACTAGTGAGAGAGTACTGGCAAGTGCTTATATGAATGGGTTAAAAAAAGGAAGTGGCAGAAAAGGTGAAAGTAAGTAGACCTGATTGGAGATCAGTAAAAGCAGAGGATCTAGCCAGAATAGCACAAGGGGCACAACATGATTTAGCGCAGGCAAAAAAAGGAGCAAGGATACATGCTGTAGGTACTCGTCCTGCAAACAGCAGGGAGGGGAGACGTGTGCCAGGAGGTGGACAGAAATTGTGCTACGGATGCAAAAAACCAGGACATTTCAGGAGAGATTGTAGAACTAATCCATATCCAGCCTGTCCAACTAATCCATATGCAAATGCCCCAAATGACCCGCCTGCAAGAGGCCCCCAAGATCAATTAGGGCAGCTCCCATAGGATAATGGTAGCTTGCACATGAACCCCCTTGTCTCCTTACCCCCACTCCTAATTGCACAGTGCAGGTGAACCTACCAGGGGGACATGAGGTTGAGTTCCAAGTGGACACGGGGGCAGATAATTCAGTAATTACAGAAGAGGACTGGCCATTTGGGAAAAGTGATTTCTCCCACCATGTTATAGCGACTCCTTATAACTCTCCATCTATCCTGCTCCCCGTCACTAAAAAGATTCCCCTGCAAATTCAAGGAACCACTGTACACACACAGTTAATGGTATCACCACGGGGTCAATGTAATCTTTTAGGAAGTGATGTGTTGTCACAATTGCAAGCACATATTGAGTATCATCCTGATGGAACTGTCACTATGACACCAGGACTGAAGCCGAGCACTCTTTGTAAAATCATGTCGCTAGACGTTGCTAGTATAGAGGACACAAATGAATTTCCTTCAATGTTAGAAGGTGTGATACCGCATGATTTCTGGGCTTCAGATAAAACAGATGTGGGCAGATTAAGGTGCAGCCAGTCATGGTCAAATTAAAGCCAGGTGCAATCCTGCCCCAACAGAGACAGTATCCTCTTAGTTCAGCTCAAGAGACGGCTATAGCTCAGCAGGTACAGAAACTGGTAGCAAGTGGTGTTTTAGTTAAGACCCAGTCCCCTTGTAACACCCCTCTGTTCCAGTTAAAAAGAAAACAGCACCGGGGCAGCCAGCAGCGTACAGAATGGTCCATGATCTCCGGCTAGTGAACAAAGCTACAGAGCTCCTCACACCAGTTGTTCCAAATCCTCACACACTTCTGTCTCAGATCCCGGCTGGTGCTCTTTGTTTTTCAGTGATTGACTTGGCAAATGCATTTTTTAGTGTCCCATTGCATCCTGACTGTCAGTATTTGTTTGCCTTTACATTTCAAGGGAACCAGTATACGTGGACTGTTTTGCCCCAGGGTGCCCAAAATTCACCCACTATGTATACTGCCAGTCTGCAAGAGATACTGGAAAGATGGAAAATGCCAAAAGTAGTTGTTCTGCAATATGTTGATGACTTACTGATTTGTGCCCCCTCCAGGAAACAGTGTCGCAGTGCAACAATATCACTCATGTTGTTTCTGTACCAAGCTGGATGTAAAGCGTCAAAGGATAAACTGCAATTTTGTAAATCTTCAGTTATCTTTTTGGGACATTGCATTACACCAGGGGCGCGACATCTGACCAGCGCTCGCAAAGAAGCTGTACAGAACTTTCCTATGCCTGTTAATGTTGCCGCTCTTAGGACATTTCTTGGACTGGTTTCCTACTGCAGGCAGTGGATTCATGCTGTATCAATCCTCATGCAGCCTCTCTATGACTGTATCACCATTGTGCCTTTTAAACTAACTCCTGAAGGTACAGACTGTTTTTATTCTCTCAAAAACAGGATTGTGGCAGCTCCAGCGCTAGGAACCCCCAACTATGAACTACCATTCACCCTGTATCTCCACGAACAGCAGGGACACGCGGCAGGGGTATTGACTCAGTTACATGGTGACAATCAAAGGCCTGTAGCCTATTTCAGTGGAAGACTAGATGCAGTGGCTAGAGGTGCCCGTCCTGTGTACGGGCAGTACATGCTGTAGGACTATTGCTCCACAAATCGTCAGACATCGTTCTTGATCATCCATTGACAGTACTTACACCTCATGATGTATATACCATACTGAACCAGGTGCAACCGGCACACCTTTCAGCTGCACGTCACCTTCGATTGCAATGTGCACTTTTAATGCCTCCAAATGTTTCTTTGCAGAGATGTACCACACTTAATCCTGCCACGTTGTTACCTCTCTGGATCTAAAGGAGGGGTCAGGTACGGTATTGTACAAAGAAGATCCAAGAGAGGAGATTCCTCATGATTGTGTTCAGCTTATGGCACAGGAAACAGCAGGCCTACCCACAGTGTTTGAAACTGAAAGACTTAATGCTGATTTTGAATTTTTTGTAGATGAATCTCGCCACCAAGATGACTCAGGTACCTTCCACCCTGGGTATGCAATCGTCTCCCTGAATGCAGTAATCAAAGCAGAACCAATGCTCCCACATCAGTCGGCCCAGGAGGCTGAACTTAAGGCTCTGACCAAGGCCTGTAAAATAGCTGAAGGTAGAATTGTTAACATCTACACAGATTCTAGATACGCA
The DNA here is from genome assembly GCA_033576555.1 of Oophaga sylvatica. Taxonomy (NCBI): domain Eukaryota; kingdom Metazoa; phylum Chordata; class Amphibia; order Anura; family Dendrobatidae; genus Oophaga; species Oophaga sylvatica. Next base: position 8,340 of record JARQOD010006333.1, read on the forward strand.
TTCGGTATAGCTCATGATTTTGGTCCAATTTGGAAATCTAGAGGATTCCTGACGGCAGCAGGACATCCCATTAAAAATGCTGACGCAGTCCAGCAGTTAATTGATGCATTACAATTACCAAAAGAGGTAGCTGTCATAAAAGTTAAAGCACATACCAGACGCACTGATCAGGTGAGTAAAGGAAACGCAATGGCCGATGCAGCAGCAAAAACAGCAGCCAGTAGACCACTCCAAGGGGTAACGATGCACCAGGTAAGCGCTCCCAAAAATCCCTTTGTGTCGGAGGATGCTTTATCCCAGATGCAGGCTCAGGTGCGCCAGGAGGAAGTAGGAAAGTGGGAAAAAGAAGGTGCATGTCTGAATGAAGCAAATGGGGTATGGGGAAGAGGGATGCGTCAATGCCTTCCAAGGGCGTTGTACCCTGCGGTTGCCCAGATGTTACATGGGCCAACCCACCAGTCCAAAACTGCTGTAATGAGCGTGATGCAGAAGCATTGGGTGGCACCAGGCTTTTCCATCTGTATAGAAGGTTTGATCCAGGGATGCATGGTATGTGCTACACATAATCAGGGAAGGGTAGTCAAGACACCACCCAAACACACCCCTCGGCCCCTCTATCCTTTCCAGAGACTGCAGATTGATTATATTCAGCTGCCAAAATCAGGATCATGGGAGTACGTGTTGGTCTGTATTGATTTATTCTCAGGTTGGCCGGAGGCTTTCCCGATTGCCAAGGCTACGGCTGCGGCAACCGCAAAGAAGCTGCTTGCGGAGGTGGTGTGCAGGTATGGAGTACCAAGGTGATCGAAAGTGACAGAGGTACACATTTCACAGGTGAAATAATGAATGAAGTCTTGACAGCTCTGGGAATTCAACAAGCTTTTCATACCCCATATCATCCACAAAGCAGTGGAAAAGTAGAAAGACTAAATGGGACATTGAAGTTAAAAATCCAAAAGGCCATGGCTGAAACAGGGAAATCTTGGCCTGAATGTTTACCATTAGCCCTATATTCAGTAAGGTACACTCCAAATAGAAAAACTGGACTTTCTCCATATGAAGTACTATTTGGCAAAGTGCCTAGCTTAGGATGTTTCTTTCCCCAAGCACTGGAAATGAGTAACCATTATTAAGCTCATATGTAAGGGATTTGCATAAAAGACTTAAGAAAGTACATGATAATGTTCCTTAGATCCGAACCAGGATCCTGGGAGTCACAGCCTGCAGCCTGGAGACTGGGTAGTCATTAAAAGACACGTGAGAAAGAGTCTGGATCAGAGATTTGATGGACCTTTTCAAGTTCTACTGACGACAAGTACTGCAGTCAAGCTACAAGGCAAGGAAACTTGGATTCACGCATCGCATTGTAAGAAGATCCTTGGAGAGCCTCCAGAAGAGGAATGATGCTACTAATGACATTTGCTTGCATCCTTGCAGTAACGGATGCTTGGAACAGACTTAGCCGTGTAGATGGTGATGATAACAGGTTCATTAGACACCACTTAGCTTTAGTGGATGGACTGAAAGAACAAAACCAAAATATTGCAAACTGTTGGATTTGTACACACGCGCCGGTGACATCCACCAGTCTACCATTTCTTGCAGTCCCAGTCTCGTGGGAAGAAATTAAACTCTTGGGGATACTGTGCAGACACATTAAGCAGCAATGCCACTCAAAAACTTTGGAACACTACTGTAGGAATACCGGTAGTGGGTTGGACTGATTTTCCATGGTGGCAGGGAAATCTAACAGGGCAGATAATTCCAAGACGGTATCTATCTTTTAAAGGTGGGGCATGGGTACCCAGAAATAGAACTAGCATAACCTCTTTGGGAGAAATACCGACACAGGGGTTAAAGATAAGTTTTGGGGTCACTACAGGAAGCTTAGATGCTTTCAGACCCTCCCTATTAGAACGATATCTACACACTGATAGATGGAAAAATAATGTTTTCTTTGAGAATGGAAATGATGAAACTTGTGCTAACAAACCAGGTAACCTGAGGTGTAATAAAGATGAAGGGTATCAGAAGAACACTCCCACCTGCGGAGAACCTACCGCAGGATACTGCTCCCCACTAGGACAAAAGCCCGGGTGGTGCATGATGAGTAATATTTCAAAGTTTATAGATTTGGCACACCGATTAGTATTACAGCATTCAGCTATATGGAACCTTCCACCATCAATGTATTGGGTATGTGGGGACAAGGCATTTAAGTGGCTTCCAGTAGGAGTCACCGGGGAAATGCACCCTAGCTAGATTGACACCAGCCACCTATCTCATCACTCCAGATAGATTAAATCCATTGTCTATTCCAAAATACACATTACATAAACGATCTGCAGACAATAGACCTCGCCCAAATGGGAGACCACACATAGTGGAGATGGGGATAGCAAATAAATTTTTCAGTGCATTATTCATCTACCCTATGATAACTCAGACGTGGGATAAGTTGGTAGAATCCACAGACTACCTAGATGATCAAATATGGGATATTTTAGATATCCTCAATGGGTCCCTTGCAGTACAGAACCAGCTAATTATTGTTACTAACCAACATACCCTCGTGTTAGATTACTTGACTGCAGCTCAAGGAGGGATGTGCCAGATTATTGGACCTGCATGTTGTCATTATATTGATAATTCTAGTGTTTTAACCCTTAAACATAAGCTAGAGGATGTCATAAAGTTAAGGAAACTATATGATGAGGCAAATCTGAAGAATCAAGATTCATGGTGGGCAAATACTTTCTCCTTTCTTAACCCCGCAAATTGGTTCAAAGGTATAGGGGGATGGCTGACTGGGATAATACAAGCTGGCCTACAGGTTTTATTAATATGTCTTGCTATCTATTTAGTTTTTAAAATCTGTTTGATGTGTATTAAACGATGTACTAGGACACAGAGGAGGTATGAAGATGTGTATTGATCAAATGAAGGAACAAAAGGAGGGAATGTCAGAGCTAAATCAGCATTTCTTCAGAAGACCTTGGTTTGTCAGAAAGGCTGATGCATACTAGAAGTTGAGATAAAATGTTCCTTTTTTGTACAATACACAACCTTCCCCCCCAGTTATTAAAAGACACTCTGTGCTGGGAGCTAAGGGAAGGATGAAGTTTTCAAGGTAAAACTAGTATTCTATCTATTTAGTAATAAGTTGTATTAACTGCCATATATGGTAATTCCGCTTCCTGCTTCAGGGGTGTATATAAGCCCCTTCGTTAGCAATAAAGAGTAGAGTCTATTGACGCACACTTTGGTCTGTGTCTTATTCTCTCTGGTACCACATTCCGAGGAGGAAAGGGTTAACAAGATAACAGCGACGACAGTTACATCAATGCTACTATACCCACTACTGTACATAAGCTCTGAGCAGCCCTGATCATACGGTTGTGTTCTCAGAGAACTCATGTCTTGAACAGCATCCTCTTGCTTTTAAATGCTGTTGACATAACAGAAAATGACAAAATGATTCAGGCTCCTCTGGTGAAATTCAGGCTGAATTTGTAGATATGTATGCTTACACTAAAAAAAAATAAATCAAACTAAGAACTGAAATTCAGCCCTGGCATTTAAAAGCACCCAGTCAAATGCTGCTCTTATTCCCCCTACATCCCAAGATGGGGGGCTCTATTACAAATATTACCCTGCCTTTGGCTGGAGGACATCAATAATTACTGCAATACCAATATTACAAATATGGTAGATTGAGAAATAATGTCAAACTATGAACACATAATACCACGACACAAAGTAATGTCAATATACCGATCATTAACAACAATGACTGTCCCAAGTGCAATATTACCAATTACTACCAATACCGAAATTCAATAGACAAATTTGACTATAATAAAACATTACCAGCATAAGAGGCAGTGATAATACTATTATATTAATCAATAACCAAAACAACTGTATTAGATTGATATTAAATCCAGAGATCATGAGTGACTTTCTTGCTATTTTTCTTGCTATATATCACTCACATTCCATTTTCATTTCTATTTCTCCCAGACCGCCATTACCACTTCATCCAACATGATTCATCTTTGCAGAATGTAATGTAATAATGCAGGAATGCAGGATGTCATCATGGACAGGAGGCAGATCAAGAGTTGAAAGTTTTATTTAGCAATGTATGCACTCCATGGAGGGAGTAGTTAGTTGCAGGATAAGGGTAGGAAATGGGGCAAAACTGGGAGAGCGGCACTATAGGTAAGGGACGAACTATAGTTCAGAATTGACAAGGTGTACATTAACAGACCTTGGTCTTCTGATGTGCAGCGTCTCAGGGTTCCAATGGTGGCACCAACAGCAGCGGCACGTGACACCTCGGCAAAGTCTGTAACAGGTGGGAATCCAACGATGGCACTGACAACAGCGGCGCGTGACGTCTTGACAAAGTCTCTAGGAAGCGGGGAGATTTCCTGTGCTTAAAGGTATCTTGCACGGTACCGAGTCCAGTATGGGGACCCGCCGGAATGAAGCTTCATTCCTCGGTGTGCGCAAGTCCTTGGTGGTGAGGCCCTGTCCTCGCTGTAAGTCTCTCACGGCGTCTCACTCTCGCAGCGGTCTCCGGCGTCAGCCGAGTCACCCCCTGACGTGGAGGGTAGCGGGGAATCACCAGCTGGTCGCCCACTAATGGTGTAAGTGTCTGCAGGGGCACTGTCGAATAGGCCTGCGCACCGGGTATGCTCTGCATCAGACACAGACACAGCAGCAGACTCACCACTCAGCTTTCCCGCCCAGGCTCTGGCTCTTTTCCCGCGCGCAGCTCTATTTAACTCAGCCCCGCCTACTATGGTCACATGCAAAGGTTCATCCTGGACTGAAAGTCTTCCCCTCTGCAACACGGGTAACAGCCCCAGCAGTTCCGGAAGCGGCGTGAGAAAGTTACCACCGTTCATGCACTTCTCCTTACAGTAACACACAAAAATATTTAGCTTAACTTTTTTTCAGCACCCTCCCCTCATTCACCCACCTCTACACAAAACATATAGTGCTATGCACAGTAATAATGTTCCTTCTGTGCCTCCACATAGCAATAATGTCCTCATAAAAATATAATAGCCCCATTAAGCCTCCTTATTGATATGGAAAACTATACTGATAAACATCCGATCTTCACAGATTATTTGAATAAAAAGAAAGATTTATTTAGAATAAAAGTTGCAATGAAAAATGGATTGCTAAAGATGAGATATAAAAAAGACATAAAAAGTGACCTCTATGAATATGAGAGAGGTCTGACCTGCTGCATAAGACTGCAGTATTTATATCAAAATATTGGCTCACAGCCGTAAATTGTATATGCATGTTCAGAACAAATAATGTTGAGCATAAGCAAACATAAACAATTATTAGTTTTAAAGAATAATTCTGTCGGAAAAGAGAATTTCAAGTTTCTGTGAGAATGCTTAATAGTGATGAGAGAATGTGCTCAGATAAGGTGTCATCACAGTATGGTCGTGTGTTAACAGAGTATCTTCTGCGTGCTCGAAAAATATGTTTGAGTCCCCGTTGCTGCATGTTTCGTGGCTGTTAGACAGCTGCAACACATGCAGAGATAGCCTACTTGTTAGATCAAATTATGGATGATAACTGTATTGATTATTTTATTTATTAGCTCTCACATTTCAGGACATTCATCAATATAGTTGCTTAATGGTAGAATACAACTGAAAAGCAAAACTGTCTGCATATAACTTTAAGCCAGCATCTTTACTCTTCTAGGATCTAGGAATATTACTCCTAGAACTGTTTTACTACGTCCAGTTTCGGCGCTGGTATGTGAAGCTTTCTGCTACCTCCAGCTAAAAAGACACATCCTCTGCATCAACTGCAAAGGTCCAACAGTTGTGTCCTAGACCTGCTCAGCAGAACCCCCAATGCCACTGCATGGAGTGACATCTGCTGTGGAGTGTTGGAAAAAGCATCAAAACAAAAGTGTTAACTCGCAAGACATATAGTCACCTGTAAGATGCCCAAGCAAAGTAGTCATGGGGGAGCTTCTGTTCCCACTCGCTTTGGCATTCTACAGACAACACGTGTCCCAGTCCCGGTCTACTGACATATGTGGGGGGCATCATACTTACTTCAGGGCCGCAGGCCTCTTCTGACTCCAGGAATCATTCTTCTGGAACCAGGGCAGTAATCTATCCAGGAGTAACGAGGTTCATAAAAGCAACCAAACTTTTACTTGGTGACTGGCAGTATTCACAGTACTTACAGGCAGGTGTAGAGGATAACGCCCAATCAGGGGCGCACCTACCATGAGGCAATTTGAGCCGTCTGCCTCAGGTGGCGGCTCCTCACTGAAGCTAGGGGGCGGCAGAGCGGCACTCAGAACACATGGTGCCGACTCTCCTTAATCCCTGCTGAGTCTGACACAGTCAGTTACACACTCCTGCGCACCTGCTGTGTAGACAAGACACGCACCTAATGTGCTTGATATCGTCATGCCCAGAAGCAGAAGCCAGGTGACTTAGTTATTAACAACTTACTATCCATGGGGCTGAGGCACAGCGGCGGTGCCCAGGAGCCCCTCTCCCATCCCTCCCTGGGACACATACTGCTGGCCAGGGACTCTTAGACACAGGCACTGCAAATGGTTAAGAAAACATGATCTCCCTGGGTCTCCCCGCTGCCTGCTGCAGCGTGCACCGCTCCTTCAGTGATGTGTCTTCCTGATACAAAGAGCCGCCTCCCTGCTGTGAATGACAGGAGCAGGCTCTGCAGTGAGAGTGAGCCCAGTTTTGTTTTTTTTCCTGTGCCTGGCTGGCAGCTTTAAATTATTGCAGACAGTGTGACTGACTGTGACTCAGCTGGAGGAGCAGGCAGGAGAGCAGTATATGTGTACTGGAAATAATGTACGTGAGTTATTGAGTCCCAAATAAAGATATGTTGCCTTCATCCATGTCCTGTGTTGTTTTTCAGGCACCAAAAAACTGCAACAAGTTGCGTTTTTGTGCGTCTGATAAACTATGCAGACACACAGATCCGTTTTCGTCTCCATTGACTTTCAGTGGTGACAGATGGGGCTTGCGTGTGCATTCAGTTGTCACCGTTTTCCCACGGATCCCTGTGTCTGCATATATTTTATCAGACGCACAAAAACGCAACTTGTTGCAGTTTTGTGTCGTCTGAAAAACATGCAGGCACAGGGAGACACACGGATCCGCGGCTACACATCTGGAATTAAAATGGAGCTCTATGGAGCACGGATCCAGGACAACATGGATCCGTGTGCAGGGATCCGTTTTGCGGCATTGAGCATGCTCGGAAGCGAGGGATGTGCTGTATGGGAAAGTGATGAAATTGTATGGGACCAGTATGGATACATAATGTAGACTCTGCATGCTGTTCTGTCATACAGGGATCTTTCCCGCCTCACTAGAAGAGCTTGTGTCCCATGTTATAGTGTGTTAATGTTAATAACATGTATTGGGAGCATGTATATGACATGGGGACACCTGGTTAGGGGCTGCACGAGTTTGTCTGCTTTCACACTAGCGTTTTGGTACGGTGCGTTGTGATGTGTAGCAATCCTGATGCATCCTGATCCAGATTGCATCCCTATCCTTAACATAGGGATTGTTACACCCGGTCCCAGTGCTGCCTCTGCACTCCGTTCTGCTCACTCACCTGTTCCTCGGGCTGTCCCTCTGCGGCGGTCTGTGCGTGGGCTGGGGTCTCCTGTCCCATCTGCTCTCCGGCGTCCTGAGTCCTTCTCCACTTCCTGGCACGCTGCTGGCAGGCCTCCAGACAGTCGGCTTAGGACGCGAGGCCGCGCCCACCGCCTCTCTTAAAGGGCAGCGTGCATCTTTTGAAATAGCTAATTATCCAATGGCTGCGCACTCAGTACTATATCTGGTCACTCCACCATTAGGGGAGTGCCGGAGCAACGTGTTCTATCATTGCTACATCCGGTTCTGTGCCTGTTCTGTCTGCGCTGCGTCTGCAGTCTTTGTGCTTCGCTGATACTGTTTGTCTCCTCAGATCATTGCTAACCCGTATCTGGCTAATCTGGACAATCTCGGCTATTACTGGTGCAAGTGTCATCCCGTTCCGCCATCAGCCATCCGTACCCGTGGACCGTGACAAGGTCACTGAAGCCAGCCTTCTACCATCCGTTCTGGACCAGGACCTTACCCTTCTCCGTCAAGAACTTTCCACGGACTCTGTAAATACTTGTTACCCTTTTGGTCCCTCTGGGACAGCTGCCACGTGTCCGGGGTCTAACTGGAGGTAGCACCTGTGTCCTCCGGGTATTCCATTCTGGTCCTGTTCGAGGGGCCTTACTACAGGTACCCGGGGCTCACTAGTTACGCCCCCTTCGGAGCCCCCCGGACCGCGGTCTCGAGGTTCCACATTAAAAAATAAAAACGAATGTGAACTTCAACCACCTCTGCCTCCGCTTCCATTCGTTACAGATTGCTCCGGCCATGGAACCCGCTGGATCCCAGAAACCTCCGACCATGGATCTGTGCCAGGAGGTGGTCCGTTTGGGAGTTCAACAAGACAAGATCACGACTTATCTACGCAGCTTGTCTACCCGCATGGATTCCCTAGGGTCCTCGTCTGCACCTGACTCTTCTATCAATAATCAGGTACCAGTTCCCATGGCAAATCAAGGTCCCCGTCTGGCGGCTCCTACCCGTTTCCAGGGTGATCCTACTCTGTGTCGGGGTTTCCTCAATCAGTGCACTCTACACTTCGAAATCTTGGGGCATATGTTTGCTTCTGACCGAGCCAAGGTGGGCTTCATCATGTCACACCTGGGAGGAGAAGCCCTCGCCTGGCTAAACCCGCTATGGGAGAGAGGGGATCCGGTGGTTAACGATCTTCAATCTTTCCTAGAGGCTTTTCGCAGGTCTTTCGATGAACCTGGTCGTACCACTTCGACTGCATCAGCTCTGCTCCGTCTGCGCCAAGGTACTCTCACGGTAGCTCAGTATGCTGTTAAATTCCGCACCCTCTCGTCTGAATTGTCGTGGAACAATGAGGCCCTGGTTGCTAACTTCTGGGAAGGCCTATCCGGAAGAATCAAGGATGAGCTGGCGGGACGGGACAGACCTACTCTCTTGGAAGAGCTAATATCCTTGGCAACCCGAATTGACCTGCGTTTTCAGGAGCGCTCCATGGAGATCAAGCTGGACAAAAGGTCCTATCACCTGGACTCTAGTTTGTACAAAACAGGTACTTCACCCTCCGCCTCCGAGGCCATGGAGGTGGACCATGTAAGTTTGGCCACCCGCCGCCGGGAGGCACGTCGCAAGGAGGGAAGTTGTTACTACTGCGGTAGTTCTGAACACTTGATTCATTTCTGTCCTAAAAAGTCGGGAAACTCCAGTGCCTAGGTCCGGTAGGAGGGGCCAACCTAGGTAAAGAGCAGTCCTCTCCCTCTTTACACATCTGTCACCGTGTCCTATGGAGTAATAAAATTCTCCGAACACTGTCTACTGGATTCTGGAGCTGCAGGGAACTTCATCCAGCAGGCGGTTGTGGATCATTACCGCTTACCAGTCCAGCGTCTTCCTGATCCGTTACAGGTGTCCGCCGTGGATGGCAAACCGCTGACCGAGCCCGTCCAGTTTCAAACCGAGTTGGTGGAACTCCGGGTAGGTCTAATGCATACTGAACGAATGCGATTTTATGTATATCCTGGTTTATCCCATCCCATGCTTCTAGGTTTACCTTGGCTCCAGATGCATGAACCAGTCCTTAATTGGAAAACTGGAGAAGTTCTGCGTTGGGGAGATACCTGCATGAATCGTTGCTTAACCCGGATTCAACCTGTTTCGCCTCCAGTCCAGCCTGATACCCTGCCGGGGTTACCTTCCGCCTATTGGTCCTTCTCTGACGTCTTTGGGAAAAAAGAGACTGAGAGACTACCTCCACACAGGTCGTATGACTGTCAGATAGAGCTTCTTCCAGGAGCATCACCCCCTCGCGGGAGAGTTTATCCTCTTTCACAGGCAGAGACTCAGGCCATGTCGGACTACATTCAAGAGAATTTGGCTAGAGGATTTATCCGAAAGTCATCATCACCGGCAGGAGCTGGATTCTTCTTTGTAAAGAAAAAGGACGGATCCTTGCGGCCCTGCATTGACTATCGGGGTCTAAATCAAATCACGGTAAAAAACAGGTATCCATTGCCTCTTATTTCAGAGCTGTTTGATCGTCTCTGAGGGGCCAAGATCTTCACCAAATTGGACCTCAGAGGGGCCTACAACCTGATCCGAATCAGAGAGGGAGACGAATGGAAAACAGCCTTCAACACCCGTGACGGCCACTATGAATACCTGGTAATGCCATTCGGCCTAAGCAATGCACCTGCGGTTTTTCAGGAATTTGTTAATGACATTTTCAGGGACTTGCTCTATACTTGTGTCGTGGTTTACCTGGACGATATTTTGATTTTTTCTGCTGACTTGACGTCACACCGGAGGCAAGTACGCCTGGTCTTACAAAGACTGAGAGAGAACAGGCTCTATGCCAAATATGAGAAATGCCTCTTTGAGCAGTCCTCTTTGCCTTTCCTTGGGTACATTGTATCTTCCACAGGATTAAAGATGGATCCGGAGAAGTTGTCTGCAGTTCTCAACTGGCCTCGTCCGTCTGGGCTAAAAGCCATACAAAGGTTCCTCGGATTCGCCAATTACTACCGGCAATTCATTCCACACTTTTCCACCCGAGTGGCTCCAATCACAGCCTTAACCCGGAAATGTGTAAACTCTAAGGAATGGTCCTCCGAGGCAGAAGAGGCCTTTGTTTCTCTCAAAAAAGCCTTCGCTTCCGCACCCGTTCTCCATCGTCCTAATTCAAGTGAGCAATTTTTTCTTGAAGTTGACGCTTCTTCCATAGGTGCAGGAGCAGTTCTGACCCAGAAGTCGTCTACCGGGTGGATGATCTCGTGTGGTTTTTTTTCCAAGGTTTTTTCTCCTGCAGAAAGGAACTACTCTGTCGGTGATCGCGAACTGTTGGCCATCAAATTGGCTCTGGAAGAATGGAGACATCTTCTTGAAGGAGCTCATCACCAGGTAATCATATTTACCGACCATAAAAACCTTGCCTATCTCCAATCTGCTTTAAGACTGAATCCCCGTCAGGCCCGTTGGGCATTATTTTTTGCCCGTTTCAATTTTGTACTTCATTTCCGTCCAGCTGACAAGAACATCAAGGCAGACGCACTCTCTAGGGCTTTCTTGCCTCCTGAACTGGAGGAGGAACCTCAGCACATTATTGAACCTTCTAGGTTAGTCTCTGTTGCCTCCACTGATCTGGCCCGGCTTCCTCCTGGGAAGACTTTTGTGTCCGCTTCTGACCGTACTCGTGTTCTGCGCTGGGGTCATTCTTCTAAGTTGGCTGGCCATGCTGGTCAGAAAAAGACGCAGCAACTCATCTCCCGGTATTACTGGTGGCATACCATGGTCAAGGATATCCAGGAGTTCGTCGCAGCATGTCCTTCATGTGCTCGTAACAAAACTGTTAAACATCTACCAGCCGGCAGGCTTCTGCCTCTTCCGATTCCGTCCGCTCCCTGGCAGCACATCGCGATGGATTTCATCACGGATCTTCCCATCTCTTCTGGCTGCTCAGTGGTATGGGTTGTGGTGGACCGCTTCTCTAAAATGGCTCACTTCGTTCCGCTATCTGGCCTCCCGTCTGCTCCAGAACTGGCCACTCACTTCATCCAGCACATCTTTCGTCTACATGGATTTCCTCTCCACATCGTGTCCGACAGGGGCGTCCAGTTCACCTCTAAGTTCTGGAGAGGACTCTGTAAAATGGTAAAAATTTAACTAGATTTTTCTTCTGCATATCATCCCCAGTCTAATGGGCAAGTGGAGAGGATCAATCAAATCCTGGCTGGATACCTGCGTCACTTCGTCAACGCTCATCATAATGACTGGGTAGAATTACTGCCCTGGGCGGAATTCTCCTACAACAATCAAGTAAGTGAATCTTCTGGAAAGTCTCCCTTTCAGATTGTGTTTGGACTGCAACCCGGAATTCCTCTTCCTGTCTCGGGATTGTCGGATGTTCCGGCAGTCGATACCTTGTCAAAGAATTTCTCGGACATTTGGAGAGAGACCAGGTCGGCTTTGGAGAAAGCTTCTCAACGTATGAAAACGCATGCGGACAAAAGACGTTTGGAGGCTCCCATCTTTCATCCAGGAGACAAGGCATGGCTCTCCTCCAAGTACATCCGTCTGAAGTTACCATCGTACAAATTGGGTCCTCGTTTCATTGGTCCCTTTGAAGTTTTTGAGACAGATCAACCCGGTCTCTTATAAACTGAAATTGCCTAATTCTCTAAGAGTACCTAACTCCTTTCATGTTTCCCTCCTCAAACCAGTAGTGTTGAGTTCCTTTTTTAAGGACCCGGGTACCACTCCTGATCCGGTCTCTGAGGATGATGTTTTTGAGGTAAAACATATCTTGGCCTCTAAGCGAGTAAAGGTAGGATCTATTACCTGGTGGACTGGAGGGGTTTTGGTCCTGAGGAGAGGTCTTGGGAGCCTAAAGAGAACATCCAGGCCCCTATTCTTCTTAAAAGATTTCACGCAGGCTTGAAAAAGAGGGGGAGTAAAGAGGGGGATACTGTTACACCCGGTCCCAGCGCTGCCTCTGCACTCCGTTCTGCTCACTCACCTGTTCCTCGGGCTGTCCCTCTGCGGCGGTCTGTGCGTGGGCTGGGGTCTCCTGTCCCATCTGCTCTCCGGCGTCCTGAGTCCTTCTCCACTTCCTGGCACGCTGCTGGCAGGCCTCCAGACAGTCGGCTTAGGACGCGAGGCCGCGCCCACCGCCTCTCTTAAAGGGGCAGCGTGCATCTTTTGAAATAGCTAATTATCCAATGGCTGCGCACTCAGTACTATATCTGGTCACTCCACCATTAGGGGAGTGCCGGAGCAACGTGTTCTATCATTGCTACATCCGGTTCTGTGCCTGTTCTGTCTGCGCTGCGTCTGCAGTCTTTGTGCTTCGCTGATACTGTTTGTCTCCTCAGATCATTGCTAACCCGTATCTGGCTAATCTGGACAATCTCGGCTATTACTGGCGCAAGTGTCATCCCGTTCCGCCATCAGCCATCCGTACCCGTGGACCGTGACAAGGTCACTGAAGCCAGCCTTCTACCATCCGTTCTGGACCAGGACCTTACCCTTCTCCGTCAAGAACTTTCCACGGACTCTGTAAATACTTGTTACCCTTTTGGTCCCTCTGGGACAGCTGCCACGTGTCCGGGGTCTAACTGGAGGTAGCACCTGTGTCCTCCGGGTATTCCATTCTGGTCCTGTTCGAGGGGCCTTACTACGGGTACCCGGGCTCACTAGTTACGCCCCCTTCAGAGCCCCCGGACCGCGGTCTCGAGGTTCCACATTAAAAAATAAAAACGAATGTGAACTTCACCACCTCTGCCTCAGCTTCCATTCGTTACAGGGATGCATGGACTTGCGTCTGCATCAGGATTTTTCATGTGCTCCCAAACGCAGCTTTTGCGAATTTTGGGGGTTAAAAAAATCTGCAGACATCCTGATACGTGGCAGAGTGTCCAAAAACATATGATTGTCAATGTAGACGCACCCGAATCAGGATGCCTGCGTCCAATCTGCATGCGGATTTCATACTGCGCAGGCTCAGAGCAACATTTTTTTTTCTTTCACTTTTACCAGTCTTTCTCCCCTCTCTCTCCTCCCCTCTCCTCTCCTCTCTCTCCTCTACCCCAGAAGTCAGAATTTCAAATTTCCAACCAAATCCTGATCAGGATGCAGTTGCATGCATTTGCATCCGTTTGCAGAAAAAATCCGGATGCAGAATAAATCGCTAACACGGGCTAACCTTAGAATAGGTCAGCAATGTCTGATCAGTGGGGGGTGCGACACCTAGCACCCCTGCCGTCAGCTGTTCTTGGTGCCAGCTGGAACTGCTGCCTTACAGAGCTGCTCTGTCTCCTATTTAGTGGCCATGGCCAGCTACTGCACATTTCCCCCCCCCATTCAAATCAAATGCACTATAGGGCCTCATGTATCATCACTGCATTATTGTCACGCTGTATAGCAGATATATATATATGTGATGACAGTAATCTATATCAAAAGGGCAACATACAATATAACATGCGCATAGATATATGATAACATAGAATTACCTGACAGAAAGTCCAGTGGGTCAATACGGAATCCGTTATACGCTGTCTCCGGCTAGAGGGTGACCGGGGTCTATGCTGACCCTAAACTGGGGTCCTAACTAATCCCTCTACCTGGAGGTACTGTTAAAGGTACAGAGGTCCAGGCCACCAGCGTAAACCCTGTCTCCTATCAATCCCTGCCAACTGTAATCTAGTCCTAAGAAGGACCCTGATTACCACCAAAGGGAATGAACAGGTAACGGTTAGAGTTGAGCGATACTTTCCGATATCCTAAAGTATCGGAATCGGAATGGTATCGCCGATATCACTAAAATATCGGCGATACCCGATATCGATACCGGAAGTCCCATGTAAGTCTATGGGAACAAAATATCGAAATTAAAAAAAAACCCATTCTTGCCTTGTTGGTTAATTGTACATGAAGGAAAACAACAAAGAGTAATGTAGAATGTATTGTGGAAGGTTGAGGAGACATTAAAGGCATAGATGTTTAACCCAATCAAATGGAATAGCATAAATATTTTTTTTTTTAAAGATGTTCGGATTGACGAAGAAATTGACAATGTTAACGTTTTTTATATTTTGGCAAATATGTATATTACACAACTTCCATGCTCTTCATCTTCACCTTTTTAACTTTTCACACACTTTCTCCTTCATAATCTTCTGCAGCATCATCTTTTTCATCAAATTATTCTTCATCTTCACCTTCTTTATCTTCTTCTTAAACTTCTTGCTATTCATCTTTTTGTTAACATTACTCATATTCTTCTTATTAAACTATTATTCTTATTCATATTCTACTTCATCTTCTTCATCATATTCTTATTTGTGACAGAGAATCCTGTACTTGTAATCTGTCAAAGTATGAATTTTTCATCCTTCCGTTCTTGCTGTCACAAAAGATTTAAATTACAACAGTATTTGTCCGTGTTCAGTTTAGCCTGCAGCAGCAGGCATTTTCCAGGGGCACCACGAGGAGGAACGGACTCACCCCCATACACTGCTTAGTCTTCTTCTGCTTAGAATTTAGAGCATATATTTTGCTCTTCATTTTGGTCTTATACTTCATGTTCTTCTGCTTTTAGATCTTCTGCTTATTGTTCTTGTGTCTCTTGTTCCGTATCTTGTATTTGTAGCACAATCTTGTACCAGCTGATGTTACTGGGACACGGTTACTAAGCAGGAGGTACCTGTGCTCCAAAGCACTACCAAGGACCAGCAGACGTTGCTGGAACTCGGATACCGAGATGGAGGCACCTAGGCCAAAGGCACTGCGGAGAACCAGCTGACGGTACTGGAACCCGGAGGGGCAGCAGAAGGAAAAGAGCCAATGGCACAACCGAGGACCAGCTGACGTTACTGGGACACGGTTACTAAGCAGGAGGTACCTGTGCTCCAAAGCACTACCAAGGACCAGCAGACGTTGCTGGAACTCGGATACCGAGATGGAGGCACCTAGGCCAAAGGCACTGCGGAGAACCAGCTGACGGTACTGGAACCCGGAGGGGCAGCAGAAGGAAAAGAGCCAATGGCACAACCGAGGACCAGCTGACGTTACTGGGACACGGTTACTAAGCAGGAGGTACCTGTGCTCCAAAGCACTACCAAGGACCAGCAGACGTTGCTGGAACTCGGATACCGAGATGGAGGCACCTAGGCCAAAGGCACTGCGGAGAACCAGCTGACGGTACTGGAACCCGGAGGGGCAGCAGAAGGAAAAGAGCCAATGGCACAACCGAGGACCAGCTGACGTTACGGGACACGGTTACTAAGCAGGAGGTACCTGTGCTCCAAAGCACTACCAAGGACCAGCAGACGTTGCTGGAACTCGGATACCGAGATGGAGGCACCTAGGCCAAAGGCACTGCGGAGAACCAGCTGACGGTACTGGAACCCGGAGGGGCAGCAGAAGGAAAAGAGCCAATGGCACAACCGAGGACCAGCTGACGTTACTGGGACACGGTTACTAAGCAGGAGGTACCTGTGCTCCAAAGCACTACCAAGGACCAGCAGACGTTGCTGGAACTCGGATACCAAGATGGAGGCACCTAGGCCAAAGGCACTGCGGAGAACCAGCTGACGGTACTGGAACCCGGAGGGGCAGCAGAAGGAAAAGAGCCAATGGCACAACCGAGGACCAGCTGACGTTACTGAACCCCAGTAACACAGGAGCAAGTGTTGACTGTGCTAACAGCACTTCCGAGCAACAACTGGCGGTGTTGGAGCCCAGGGTCAAGGAGGATGTTTAAATACTAGATCAAGTAATTTCCTTGTTACCTGTCAATTTTAAATGTCTATACTTCAAACAAGAGAAAGATAACCTTTACTACCATAAGATGATGATTTCATTTAAACTAATATCTAGATAAATAAAGAATTGACAAACATAAACACATACATTAACATGTTGAACAGCAATGCAAACCACAAAATAAATTAGTTAAGGAATCTGCTATACGGTTGTACATAAAAGCATACAAGTACATATCTGAATCCATTAATGATGGATAAGTAACAGTATGTACACCATTTTTATTGTATAGACAATGAATGTCTGACTTCAAAACATCATCAGCATTACAAGTTATCTGTGACATTACTAAAATGTTACATTTGCTGAATAATGTCACTAAACAGTTTATACAAAATTATACAATTTCCATCATGTAATACTCATAATATGTGGCAATAATCATGTTTATTAACAAACATAACCTTTAAAAAGTGCATAGTGCATAGTGAAAATTGCTATTTATGCCTGACTGTCGACTTGCAAGCATGACAACGGATAGATAAGGTATATATAGATGAGACTGCATAGCCACAGATGGTGAATGGCGATGTAATACTGTACCTCAATAAAGTGTGCGTCACTACTACATAATTTTTTTTATATAGCTTTATAAACAGGGTACGTGGATGTATGCTTGCGCCTTTGTTTTGACGCACAGACTGCCTTCCTGCTGGAACGCGTTGGGTAGTGAACAGTTGTGTGCAGTGTTCACTGTAGTCTGAGGTTTTCCTTTTTGGAGTGCAGATCACGCTCCAGTTAGTTCTTCAACCACTGCTGGTTGTAGTCTGCTGAGCGTGTGTCACTGGACATCCTTGAAATTTTTCTCTAATTGTTGCTGCTCCACTCTATTACAAATAAATAAAATCTATTAGTGTGACGTGCTTCCATCCGTATACAATACATTGGTTGCAAACACTATAGAAGTACACAAGGGGCCTTTCACACCTACTGAACAGTTGTGTGCAGTGTTCACTGCAGTCTCTGCGGAATAACCACACTTAGGCCTTATAACTTTTCAGACTTTCTTTATCAATCTACCAAGATGAAGAAGGCAGGGGTAAGGCATGTGGTCGTGGAGTTTCTTCAGGGAGAGGACGTGGGGATTCTGTGGCTGCTGCGGCCCCCAGTGACACAGCATCCACCAGTTTTCCCCGGGCCGTGAGCGTTCCTTTATGCGCACTTTTGTAGGAGCTCGGAGTACCCCCCTGCTGCGGGAAGAACAAATTGAAGCCGTTGTTGTTTGGATCTCAGCCAATGCATCGACTTCAATTGCTTCCACCTCCTCTCAGGACCACAGCACTGTTGGGCAACCATCTGTCTCTTCACCGCCTGGCAAATTGCCCAGGCAGTCAGAGAGTTCTGTACAGGAGCCAGCTGAGTGTCTGCTTCTGTTCTCAGAATCTATTGGCTTGCAAACAGGGGCCCAGCCAAGCAGCATTCTGTAATGTGAAGAAGAGGGAGTATGCAGTGATGCGCAACAGCTGTGTCTCTCTGAATCTGAAGAGGCGGGTGAGACAGTGCGATGGTCAGCACACCGCGAAAGCATCTGATGATGATGATGAGACCCAGGTGCCAGTTTCTGTTGAGCATGGTGCTGGCCAGACCACCCAACAGCAGGTGTTGAAGAGGGTAGTGGAGATGATGAGGTCCAATACCCAACATGGCATGAAGAACAGGAAGGTGGTGGGAGCAGCTCAGAGGAATAATAATAATATTTATTTATATAGCGCCATCATATTCCGCAGCGCTTTACAGTTTAGCAGTTTCAGAACACAAGTCATAAGTAACAACGTTAACAATACAATAATTTAAGCTAAATAAGTCGCCCTGCTCGTGAAGCTTACAATGTACAATGAGATGGGGGAGATACAAGATAGGTGTTTATATACAATGGTGCATTTACAATGATTGTTCCAGCCATCTTAAGGGACTGAGGGATGGAGATAGTGAATGGGCTAGAGAGACACACACACTTACACAGAATACATAGAATGACTTTTGATTAGTGAATGTGATAGGGCGCTCTGAACAAATGTGTTTTGAGGGAGCGCCTGAAACCATGCAAATTGTGATAGTCCTAATTTCTTGGGGTACAGCATTCCAGAGGATTGGCGTAGAGCAGGAGAAGTCTTGGAGTCGGGAGTGGGAGGTACGTATTAGTGCAGAGGTTAGTCGAAAGTCGTTTGCAGAGCGCAGCAGTCGGTTAGGCCGATAGATAGAAATGAGGGGAGGAGATGTAGGAGGGGTGCTGCACTGTGGAGAGCTTTGTGGGTGAGAACCCAGTACTTTGGTTGAAAGCTGGAGAGGCCTAGAGAAATGGTTAGTGATAGAAGGAAGATAGAGGAAGACATTGCCCCAACGGTACAAACAGGAGGGAGAGTTAGGCTGCAGACTCGGTTGCCTGTAGCCTCCAGTTTGGCACCTGTTCGGAGCAGTTGTCTTCCAAAAGTCAAAACGTGCGCTCCCAGGACTTGCACTGCGTGGTCCTTTTTTCACACACTTGCACATGATATTTGCTATGTGAAATGCAAGCTGTGTAATCAAAAATTTAAAATAGCTAAAAGTGTCAGTCACCTCAATACCACAATATGTGTAAACATGTGCGGACAAAGCACGTAGTTGAGTTACAAAGACACACTGGAGATGTAGGCCAACCTACAGCAGCACCTACATCTTCAGGTTGTGTTGAAGCCTCTTCATCGAGCTCACACACAGCTGGTTATGCTTCCTCACAGGATCGCCATGGAAGAACCTCGGCCACTGTTGTCCAGAGACAAACTGTTATTCCACACACAGCAGCAAGTTCCCTGTCATCCTCACACTCCCAGGCCACAAAACAGCCAGCGGTAGCACAGGCATGGGATAAAAGACGGCCATACTCCGCAAACCATGCACGAGCACAGGCTCTGAATGCTGGCATTGCAAAACTCCTGTCCCTTGAAATGCTGTCATTCAGGCTGGTGGAGACAGACAGTTTCCGTAACTGAATATCATTGTCAATCCCACAATACAATGTGCCAAGCCGATTTCATTTCAGCAGGCAAGCCGTCCCTGGTCTGCAAAAGCATGTTGAGGGAAAAATTAAACATGCGCTACTAAAAGCCCTCAGTAGCAAGGTCCACTGACCACCGATGCGTGGACCAGTACCCATTGTTATGATCTGCTACAACCAGTAAGGAAAGAAGGGAATTCTGTCCCTACAATACAACTAAGCTGAATCCCTACGATGTAACGGGGAACCTGATCCTGCGACCAGACCCGCTAAGTCCTCATCTAGTGTGAACGAAGACCTATAGTTGCGAGGGAGTAATCCCTACAAGATCTAGGGACTGGAGAAAAGGTGGACACCTCCTAGTCCTAACATAAATTGTAGCATGGATAATTTAAACAGAAAAATAAATACTTTGTGATCCTAACATCAAGCAAAACTCACAGATTAAGGCACCTAAGCACCCGGCTAGCTTAACACTAGATAATACAATGAAGTCAAGCAAAGCCAGAAGGGCGGAGCCAGACTAAATAGGGAAAAAAGGTCATGTGACCAGCAAACTGAAACAAAACCTAACAAGAGGGTTCTAAACACCCATGGCCAGGGACAATACCTTTCCCTCACTGCCCATTGGGTCAATGTTGTGCAGCCGGGTACTGATTTGCGAGTGGCGCTGTACGTGTTCTGCCAACTCCAAGGATTGCAGGAATCAAGTCTGTACACATTGATTCCTCCTCCTATTCCAGTTCCTCAGAATCATCGCTGCAGGAGCCGTCACGGTCTACCTCCACATGGACCCGTGAACGTTTACCTGTTGCGACCGATATGAGCACAGCCGTGTCCAAATGTCAACAGGCCATCCTGAAATTAATTTCCATGGGGAATCTTAGCCACACAGCGCAGGAGCTCTGTAATGCCAATAAGCAGGAGAGCGACGTGTGGTTTTTGGAAGAGAATCTACAGCAGGCTTGGTAGTGTGTGACAATGGCCGAAATCTGGTGTCAGCTCTGGCCTTGGCAACCTCACTCACATACCATGTCTGTCATATGTGCTCAACTTGGTCGTGCAGAGTTTTTTTGAGGGGACTATCCGGACTTGATGCACTGCTGCACAAGGTCCGCCTAGAGTGCGCTCACTTGCGACGTTCCAGCATGGCCAGATCGCTGATTGCAGCTCTGTAACGCAGATTTCACCTTCATGAACATCGCATTATATGTGACGTACCCACCAGGTGGAATTCCTCGTTACATATGTTGGAGCGGTTGTGTGAGCAGCAGCCAACAGTAATGGAGTATCAGCTGCATCAGGCGCAGTCAACTCGCAATTTGCGCGTTCACACTTCACCATACTGAGTGGGCCTCTATAATAAGAATAATAATATTATTTATTTATATAGCGCCATAATATTCCGCAGTGCTTTACAGTTTAAACAGTTTCAAAACACGAGTCATAAGTAACAACGTTAACAATACAATAATTAAAGCAAAATCAGCCGCCCTGCTGTGAAAGCTTACAATCTACAATGAGGTGTGGGAGATACAAAGTACAGGTGTTTATATACAATGGTGTTTTTACAATGATGGTCCAGCCATTTTAAGGAAGTGAGGGATGCATGGAGATAGTGAATGGGCTACACACACAGAATTACACATAGAATGATTTTTGATTAGTGAATGTGATAGGCCACTGTGAACAAATGTGTTTTGAGGGAGCGCCTGAAACCATCCAAATTGCGGATAGTCCTAATTTGTTGGGGTAGAGCATTCCAGAGGATTGGGGGCAGCGCGGGGGAAGTCTTGGAGTTGGAGTGGGAGGTACGGATTAGTGAGAGGTTAGTCGAAGGTGTTTGCAGAGTGCAGCAGTCGGTTAGGCCGATATATAAAATAAGGGAGGAGATGTAGGGGGGTGCTGCGCTGTGGAGAGCTATGTTGGTGAGAACCAGTAATTAGAATTGGATCCTATAATGAATGGGCAGCCACTGCCAGTGTAATGAGTGGCGAATAACTCTATGAAGGGATATCTGCCACGTTTTGCGTGCGTTTGATGATCAACGCGGATGGCGAGTGCAGATGATGCACTAGTCAGCCTGACTGTCCCCCTTATCTGCCTGCTTCAAAAAACACTGCAAGCACTAAGGCATGAGGTGGAGGATGAGGAGTCACAAATTCCATCACCTTCTGGACAGTCAGCGCAACGTGGTTCCTCACAAAGGGCTGGAGGACTTTCAAAGTACCAATGCTGTAATCAACAATTGAACCTCCAGAGTCGCTGTCTATATTTTCATAACCATTACAAACTTTTAATGTATTTACAAAGCACATAATGTACATTTTTTGTCTATCCTTTTGTAATGCTATTGTGTTTCCATAAACGATGTTACAGAATTATGATACAAATTTTTAAATTTTGAGTTTTAAATTTTGTAAATTTATATGTATTTGAAGGACTTTGTGAGGAGGAGTCAATGGAGGAGGAAGACATCGCTCCAGAGGGAGTAGACAATGCTCTAGTCAGTATGTAGACCAAGGGTGGGGTGATGCACAGCAGGCGGAGATGACGCCTCTTGCGGGGACAACGTTTCTTGGCCAGTTGGGAGTCTGCAGCACATGGTTGATTTCATGCTGCAGTGGCTGGAAAACGACCGCCGCATCGAACACAATTCACACCACGTCTGATTATTGGGTGTACACCCTCCTAGACCCTCGCTACCGGGACAACTTACAAACTCATCACACCGTTGAACCGGGAGCGTAAAAATTGCGGAAGTACCAAGACACACTGGTGCAATCCATAATGTTCTCCATTCCAGCCGAGAGCACTGCTGCTGCTACTGATTTACAAGCAGCTCTGTGCGTCGAGGCAGTGGGACAGCTCTGCAACAAGAGGGAGCACAAGCAGCGCCTCTGCACAGGGCAAGAACAGTATGTTCCAAATGTGTCGAAGTTTTGTGGCAGCGCCACCAATGTTCTACACCATCCGAGACGGCTCCAGTCAGCAGGAGGCAACATTTCCGTAAGATGGTTACAGACTACATGTCTTGCCCTCTCAGTGTACTCTCAGATGGCTCTTCCCCCATTCAAGTTTTGTGTCTCTAAGTGGATACATGGCCAGAGCTTAGCCAGTATGCATTGGAGGGGGCTGGCTTGATCTGCTGCCAGTGTATTATCGGAGCGCGTCTTTACTGCTGCAGTGGTGTACTAACAGACCGTTGCATGCCACTATCCTACATAATGAGAACGGCGTTACTTTTCTGAAAATGAACTAGGCATGGATCTCGCCTGAATTTGCCTGTCCGGTTTCAGATTAACTAACTGGTTGACAACGTTTTCCATGTCTCCTGTTATGTTCATCTTTCTACCACCTGAGCTATACTCCCTGGGCTACAACACTGCCAGTTGCTGCTCAGAAGTGTCGTGTCCACAGACCAATACACAAGCTATAGTAATAGTGGGGTTCAGTAACGCCTGCTGTTCCCCTGCTGTGTGTCCGGCAAAAATTACTGCTACCTCGCTACACATGTTTAAAAAAACATGACATGTTAAAGTGGCTAGTGCTACACATAGATATCAGGCTACACCCTTATTTCTAAGCTGTAAACAAGTGAAACGTCAAATTTAAAACCATTCAATGATTAGTGTTGGTAACAAATCTGTAACTAAATAATGTGACATATTATGGCAGATATCCACATGTCTAACACAAATGCTAACAAAAAGCATACTTATGCTATAGGGTACTGATGGTGAACCTTCTCACTCCATAACTTTGACCAATCCAACTCACATCAGCCTCAAATGCTGCAATGTTGGAAGTGCAATAATGTGGGTTGAACTTTGACAACAGCTGCAGTGCGAAGGGTTATCCTTCTGTGTTCTTGGTTTTTAAAATAAAAGCATACAAGTAAATAATAATACATTGTTGATTAAGGGACATGATGTACACCTGTAATATTGTGCAAACAATGGATGTAGGACTATTCCTCTTCAACATTACTTATATTTGTGTCATTTGAAAAAATACATATTTTACTTAAAAATTAAAAACCATGTTCAGTAGCTGTGAAAGGCCCGTTTGTGTACTTCTATATTGTTTGCAACCAATGTATTGTATACGGATGGAAGCGCGTCACACTAATAAGATTAGATTTATTTAAATGGAATGTAGCAGAACCAATTGGAGATAAATGAAAGGATGAGCCACTGGACACGCTCAGCAAGAGTACAAGCAGCAGTGCTTGAACATGTAACTGGAGCGTGATCTGCACTCAAAAAAGTAAAAAACACAGACTGAAGTGAACACTGAAACACAACTGCCACAATCTGTGAAAAGCTCCTTTCTGTACTTCTATAGTGTTTGCAACCAATGTATTGTATACGGATGGAAGCGCGTCACACTAATAGATTAGATTTATTTTAAATGGAATGTAGCAGAACCAATTGGAGATAAATGAAAAGGATGAGCCCACTGAGACACGCTCAGCAGAGTACAAGCAGCAGTGCTTGAACATGTAACTGGAGCGTGATCTGCACTCAAAAAAGTAAAAAACACAGACTGAAGTGAACACTGAAACACAACTGTCCACAATCTGTGAAAAGCTCCTTTCTGTACTTCTATAGTGTTTGCAACCAATGTATTGTATACGGATGGAAGCGCGTCACACTAATAGATTAGATTTATTTTAAATGGAATGTAGCAGAACCAATTGGAGATAAATGAAAAGGATGAGCCACTGAACACGCTCAGCAGAGTACAAGCAGCAGTGCTTGAACATGTAACTGGAGCGTGATCTGCACTCAAAAAAGTAAAAAAACACAGACTGAAAGTGAACACTGAAACACAACTGTCCACAATCTGTGAAAAGTCCTTTCTGTACTTCTATAGTGTTTGCAACCAATGTTATTGTATACGGATGGAAGCCGTCACACTAATAGATTAGATTTTTTTAAATGAATGTAGCAGAACCAATTGGAGATAAATGAAAAGGATGAGCCACTGAGACACGCTCAGCAGAGTAAAACAGCAGTGCTTGAACATGTAACTGGAGCGTGATCTGCACTAAAAAAAGTAAAAAACACAGACTGAAGTGAACACGAAAACAACTGTCCACAATCTGTGAAAAGCTCCTTTCTGTACTTCTATAGTGTTTGCAACCAATGTATTGTATACGGATGGAAGCGCGTCACACTAATAGATTAGATTTATTTTAAATGGAATGTAGCAGAAACCAATTGGAGATAAATGAAAAGGATGAGCCACTGAGACAACGCTCAGCAGAGTACAAGCAGCAGTGCTTGAACATGTAACTGGAGCGTGATCTGCACTAAAAAAAGTAAAAAAACACAGACTGAAGTGAACACTGAAACACAACTGTCCACAATCTGTGAAAAGCTCCTTTCTGTACTTCTATAGTGTTTGCAACCAATGTATTGTATACGGATGGAAGCGCGTCACACTAATAGATTAGATTTATTTTAAATGGAATGTAGCAGAAACCAATTGGAGATAAATGAAAAGGATGAGCCACTGAGACACGCTCAGCAGAGTAACAAGCAGCAGTGCTTGAACATTAACTGGAGCGTGATCTGCACTCAAAAAAGTAAAAACACAGACTGAAGTGAACACTGAAACACAACTGTCCACAATCTGTGAAAAGCTCCTTTCTGTTACTTCTATAGTGTTTGCAACCAATGTATTGTTATACGGATGGAAGCGCGTCACACTAATACTATTAGTGTGACGCGCTTCCATCCGTATACAATACATTGGTTGCAAACACTATAGAAGTACAGAAAGGAGCTTTTCACACATTGTGGACAGTTGTGTTTCAGTGTTCACTTGAGTCTGTGTTTTTTACTTTTTTGAGTGCAGATCACGCTCCAGTTACTTGTTCAAGCACTGCTGCTTGTACTCTGCTGAGCGTGTCTCAGTGGCTCATCCTTTTCATTTATCTCCAATTGGTTCTGCTACATTCCATTTAAAATAAATCTAACTATTAGTCTAATAGATTAGATTTATTTTAAATGGAATGTAGCAGAACCAATTGGAGATAAATGAAAAGGATGAGCCACTGAGACACGCTCAGCAGAGTACAAGCAGCAGTGCTTAAACATGTAACTGGAGCGTGATCTGCACTAAAAAAAGTAAAAAACACAGACTCAAGTGAACACTGAAACACAACTGTCCACAATCTGTGAAAAGCTCTTTGTGTAGTTCTATAGTTTTGCAACCAATTATTGTATAACGGATGGAAGCACGTCACACTAATAGATTTTTTTTTTTTTCTAATATAATGGAGCTGCACCAATTCCACAAAATAAAAAAAAAAAAAAAAAAAAAAAGAGTCAGTGACACGTGCAGATGCCTACAAACAGCGGTGGATGCAGAGCAAACTGCAGCGTCACCTGCACTGTCACACACACACACCTTGCACAGAGCTGTTAAAACAACACTGGCAAAATGAAGCTTTACACAGGGTTGGTAAACTAGCCTGCCCAAGCACAGTAGTACACAAAATCGCAATATCTAACTGTCCCTCAGAGTGAGCAGAGTAGCGTTCTGTCCCTTACTGAGTCACAGCACAGTGACGCTAAAATGGCGGCGGCGCCTTTTTTATAGTGCATTCTGACATCATTTCAGCAGCCAATCACAGCCATGCCATTAGTTAAGATGACCGCAGCATTACAGGATGTGCCCACACTTCGTAGGATTCCTCATTGGGCTGACTAAAATCACATTGCCTCTCAAAGAATTATGGGAACTTCCGATTCCCGGTATACGATATGGAAAAAGTATCGGAATTAAGTATCGAAATTCCGATAACGCGAATATCGGGCCGATACCCGATACTTGCGGCATCGGAATGCTCACACTAGTAACGGTTAATGAACAGAAAGACATACAGAAAGACAAGAATAAAGTAAATAAAGTCTTACATACAACACTCACACACAGTAGGAACACTAAGGTCTCAGAGATAAACTATAAGCTATAAGAGTAAAAACAACTAAGGAGCTCTTAGCTTAAGTATTCTCAGAACCGATCCAGTCTGCTAGACTACATAAAGGCTTTCACCGGCAATCTAACAAAGCAGACTGGCAGGTATATGAAGGAATCTAATTAGAACATAATCAAAAGCAGCCGGGCGAGGCTGGACCTAGTCTTAGCAAAGAGCTAGGTAAAATTAACTCCCTCATTACCAAACACAAAGAAACAGCAACTCAGCTGTGAGAAGTCAGAGTGTGTAATCGCGACGATCCTTGTGGCGATACACCCATGACAGTACCCCCCCCTCTACGAGGGGACTCCGGACCCTCAGGGCCCAGGTCTGCCCGGGTGAGTTGTGTGAAAGGTCCGAACCAATCGATCTGCGTTAACATCAGACGCAGGGACCCACGTCCTCTCCACAGGACCATATCCCCTCCAATGAACCAAGTACTGAAGGGATCGGCGACTGAGACGTGAGTCAAGATTTTCGACCCATGAAATTCCACGTTATCATTGACCACCACTGAAGGCGGAGGTAGAGGTGACGTATGACTGTGCCACATACTTTTTAAGTAATGACTTGTGAAACACATTATGAATTTTAAACGTAGGAGGGAGGTCCAGAAACGAAATGCCACAGGATTAATTATGGAACTGATCCTGTACGGCCCGATGAATCTGGGACCCAACCTCCAGAGGAAACTTTTAGTTTTATATTCCTGGTAGACAACCAAACTAGATCATTCACCTTCAGATCTAGACCAGAAACTCTCCCCCTATCAGCCATCCGTTTGTAACGGTTTCCCGTAACCTTCAGTCTTAACTGATCTGGAACTATCATCTCCCTGGAAGTCCCCCGGGGCGTCCCCCTGAGCCCCCAATACCTCCCCCTCAAGCTCAGAGCATACAGCTGACACTACAACTCCCCTGAGAATAGGAACCCGGATCATCCGTCTTTCCCGGCCCCTGGGAAAGTACGAGATAAGGCTCAGGAAGCAACTTTATTGAGCAGTCATATGCGCGTGAGGAGGTAACTCTTTACACCCCTCCTCTGAGAACATCTCCCAAAGTCCTCCAGAAAAAAGGGGACAAAGTCCTAGGCACAACCGCCACCGATGACCGTGCTCATGCAGTTATTCCTGCAAAATTCACCCCACTGGCTTATCTTTCCGGATTGCCAATCAATCACTGGGTTATGTTTACCAACCAAGGAAGTCCCAACACATAGGAGTAGGTAGACCCTCCAACACAAACAAGACAATTGCTCTTTATGTCTTGCCCCTACTCGAAGATCTATGTTATGAACAGCTTGTACCAAGCTACCTTGACCGAGAGGTCTAGAATCAATAGAGACTATAGGGACCGGTTTGGCCATACACTCAGTTGCATACCATGCACCTGGGAAAACCGAGCGTCCACCAGATTAGCCCCGGACCCACTATCAAGAAAAACAGAAATCCTCTCAGTTCTAGTACCAATCACCACCTCCGCAGGCACGAGAAACTGAGAGGGATTTGGGGACGAAATACACACTCCCAGGTTAACTCCTTTGCTCAAAGAGGCCCGGGATGGACACCCCCAACAAAATGTCCCTCTCTCCCGCAAAAAAACACCTTCTAGTCTTGCGGTGCACCGCCAATTCACTCCTACAAAAAGATGTCCCTCCCAACTGCATGGGTTCCTCAGAACAGACCAGGGGAACCTCAGTATAAGGGACTTTAGTAGTAGATGGAGTCATCACGGGAGGCGAGTTACCTCACATCTTCCCCGAATTCGTCTATCCATGCGAATAGCGAGGGCCATAGCAGCCTCCAGTGATGGAGGAGAATCATACTGAGCCAACACATCTTTTAATTTGTCAGACAACCCTTGACAAAACTGGCTCCTAAGAGCTGGGTCATTCCACTGAGTATCTGTTGCCCATCACGGAACTCAGAAGAAATTCCTCCGCTGGACGATTTCCTTGCCGTATTTTACGTAACTTTGTTTCAGCAAGGAAACTCGATCCGGATCATCATATACCAGACCCAGGGGCAGTAAAAAAATCGATCCACTGACTGGAGATCTGGGGAGCCTGGAGGAATAGAGAACGCCAAGATTGAGGGTCCCTTGTAAGAGCGAGATAACAATTCCCACCCTCTGCTCTTCCTCCCAGATGACCGAGGCCACAGCCGAAAGTACAATTTACATGCCTCCCGAAAGTAAAAAATTTGTCCCGCCCACCAGTGAACCTGTCCGGGAGAGCAAAACCTTAGGTTCAGATCTGGTTTGCTCCGGGGGAACAAAACCTTGGACTTAATGTCTGCAAACTCCATGGACAACCCCTGCAACTGCCGGGCCAGCTGGGCTACTGGATCCATGACAGCTGGAGAGAATCTTTTATAGGCCGGTGAAAATGTCACGCTGTATAGCAGATATATTATTGTGATGACAGTAATCTATATCAAAAGGGCAAACATACAATAATACATGCGCATAGATATATGATAACATAGAATTACCTGACAGAAAGTCCAGTGGGTCAATACGGAATCCGTTATACGCTGTCTCCGGCTAGAGGGGACCGGGGTCTATGCTGACCCTAAACTGGGGTCCTAAACTAATCCCTCTACCTGGAGGTACTGTTAAAGGTACAGAGGTCCAGGCCACCAGCGTAAAACCCTGTCTCCTATCAATCCCTGCCAACTGTAATCTAGTCCTAAGAAGGACCCTGATTACCACCAAAGGGAATGAAACAGGTAACGGTTAATGAACAGAAAGACATACAAGAAAGACAAGAAATAAAGTAAATAAAAGTCTTACATACAACACTCACACACAGTAGAACACCTAAGGTCTCAGAGATAAACTATAAGCTATAAGAGTAAAAACAACTAAGGACTCTTAGCTTAGTATTCTCAGAACCGATCCAGTCTGCTAGACTACATAAAGGCTTTCACCGGCACTAACAAGCAGACTGGCAGGTATATGAAGGAATCTAATTAGAACATAATCAAAAGCAGCCGGGCGAGGCGGACCTAGTCTTAGCAAAGAGCTAGGTAAAATAAACTCCCTCATTACCAAACACAAAGAAACAGCAACTCAGCTGTGAGAAGTCAGAGTGTGAATCGCGACGATCCTTGTGGCGATACACCCATGACAGTTATAGGCTTCATGTATCATCACTGTGCACTATAGGGCCTCATGTATCATCACTGTCCACTATAGAGCCCATTATCATCACTGTGCACTATAGGCTCATGTATCATCCTGTGCACTATAGGGCCTAATGTATCAGATTCATCACTGTGCACTATAGGGCCTCATGTATCATCACTGCATTATAGGGCCTCATGTATCTCACTGTGATTATAGGGCCTCATGTATCATCACTGCATTATAGGGCCTCATGTATCATCACTGTGCACTATAGGGCCTCATGTATCATCACTGTGCATTATAGGGCCTCATGTATCATCACTGTCACTATAGGGGCCTCATGTATCATCACTGTGCATTATAGGGCCTCATGTATCATCACTGTACAGTGTGTGTGTACAGTGTGTGTGTGTGTGCTGTGTGTTAGCACAGTGCTTGCAACATGCCTTTATTTTTGAATTATAATCTTATACAGCGCTAACACATATCACAGCACTTACAAATTCAGAAAAGACATGTACAAAAAAACGCCACATATCAGAAAGTAAGACTACAACCGGGGAGCAGGGACTCTGTTCACAAGAGCTTACAATCTGAGAAGCAGCAATGCTAAAAAAAAACTGTCTTTATTGCTTCACTAGCTACTTATACAGGTGTATAATGAGGCTCTCACTTTACAGGCAAAGACCTGGTACGAGGGACTGTGGAAAATGTATTTCTATAAAAAAAAAGAGCCTTTTTTGAGCTGAAAGAGCAAGAAAAGGCTATGCAGACTGCTGCGGGCTGATATTCATAGCCTAGAGAGGGTCCATGGATATTAGACCCCCCTGGCTACAAATACCAGCACCCAGTGCCCCAGAAATGGCGCATCACTAAGAGGCACCATATCCGGCGCTTAGCCTCTCTCTTCCCACTGCCATGTAGAGGTGGCATATGGGGTTTATAAGGGGTTAATGTCACCTTGGATTGTAAGGTTGTAAGGTGACATTAGCTTGGTTAATAATGGAGAGGTGTCATAATAAGACACCTCTCCATTATTAATCCTAAAGTTTGTAAAGGTACTGCCACACTAAACAATCCCGCTAGCGATCTCGTTAGCGTTGCATACTAATGAGATCGCTAGCGGGATTGTTTCTATATCGCTAAATGCTGCCGCATTTAGCGAAAATAGTTAACGATGCTATCGCCGTTAGCGATCTTCTTAACGACTTTAGCGGTACAAAAGTACCGCTAAATCGCTAAGAAAAGGTGCCACACAGCGATAAGATACTTACCAGCGGGAGCGCCAGCGATGAAATAGGGTCCGGAGCGATTCCAGCGACGAGCGAGATCACAGCAGGAAGCTCGTCGCTGGAAGCTGCCGCACTGAACAATATCGCTAACGGGATCGCTAAATAGTGACGTTTTTTAGCGATCCCGTTAGCGATATTGTTTAGTGTGGCATACCCTTTAATGGTTAAAAAACACAGCCAGAATAAAATCCTTTATTTGAAATAAATGACACAGACACACTTTATTATTCCTAATTGAACCATACTTACAATCAACCTAATTCGAAGCGAAGTCCTCAATCTCCAGTAAGAAAGGAAAAATAAAAAAGCAACAATATACCATACCTGTCCGCTGTACAGTCAAGTCCCTCGCTGCAATCCATCTCAAGGGGTTAAAACAGTTTACAACAGGGAGCGGTGCTAATGCGACCGCCCCCCTGTAAACCACTAGGGAATGAATGAACCTGATGCTGGTGCTGGTGCGCAGAGTAAACCAGATTTATTTGTACTGATTTTACAACGGGGAGGGTGCCGTTTTGCAGTTCACCTCAGGCAGCAGAGAGGCTAGGTTCACCCCTGCGCCCAATGTGTTGTCATCGTTCCCATAGGTAATGGACACAACTTTAGCCTTAGTTCTCAGTATAGGAAAGAACATCCCTTTTACTATCTTCTCTATCTCTAGGGAATATTCCCCTTCTTTAGCAGTATATCTGGATTCCATCTCACTCTGCCTTTAGAATTTGAGTCCAATTTTTGCTGCAGCTTCGCAGGCAGAATGTGCCCCAGGTCCCAATGTCTATCTTGAGGTTCCAAGGCCAGCAAAAAAGGTACTAGTGTGAAGAGATTCTCTGGCAATCCACTTCTCCGAGGTTCTAGGCTCACACTGTCCCTAGCAGCCCCAGACCTGAGCTTGCTGCTTGTCACTGCTCCCAACTGACTGTCACTTCCTGAATTTGGCAATAACCCTCAGTTTCACCTCCTCAATCTGAGCTGTCCGTTAACCCTCAAGTAACTCTATACCTGCTGTATTGCTGGGCAAACTTCACCTACATTCTAGATAGTAACATCTTGTGACTGTTAGTTATTACTGCAGCCCAAAGGGGGGAAACATATCAGGAACAAAACAATTTCACATACTACATCACAGTAGCATTGATGTCTTCAGGGGCACATAGCAGCTGGTCCATCTCCCCACACACCCTCTTCTAAGATGGCAGACAGGGGGTCTCCAAACACAACATGGCATCAGCTCTCGATTCCAGCCAATTTTGAGTTCAAAAAGTCAAACGTGCTCCTTCCCTTCCAAGCCCTGGCGTGCGCTCAAACCATGGACGGCGTCAGCACCTGGTGTACCCGGGCAAGTGCCGGGGCCCTGAGCAGGTGGGGGGGCCACTTGCCGTCGGGCACCCCGGCGCCCGTCAGCGGAGGAGAGCGGTGCCAGCTCCGCCACTGGGCCCCCCCACTTGCTCAGGGCCTCGGCAGCCGGCACAATACTTACCTCTCCGGTGCCTCCGCAGCTACAGGCTCCAGGGGGCCCCTGCAAGGCACCCGCACTTCCTCTCACAGCAGCGCGCTGGATGATGTCATCATTCAGCGGCCGGCTGTGGCAGAGAGAGAAAGCACGGGCACCAGTGATGCTGGCGGCAATGCCTGCGGTGCGGACGCCGGATAGGTGAGATGTGGTGTGGTGTGTGTGTGTGAATGTGCAGACAGGTGAATGTTGCTGTGTGTGTCTGTGTGTGTGTGTTGGTGGAGGAGAGGGCAATGATGGGGAGAAGGCCATTATGGAGGTGATGGGGAGAAGGCATAGATGGAGGTGATGGGGAGAAGGCATTGATGGGGGAGAAGGCAATGATGGGGGTGATGGGGAGAAGGCATTGATGGAGGTGATGGGGAGAAGGCATTGATGGAGGTGATGAGGAGAAGGCAATGATGGGGGGTGATGGGGAGAAGGCATTGATGGAGGTGATGAGGAGAAGGCACTGGTGGAGGTGATGGGAGAAGGCCATGATGGAAGTGATGGGGAGAAGGCATTGATGGAGGTGATGGGGAGAAGGCATTGATGGAGGTGATGGGGAGAAGGCCATGATGCAGGTGATGGGGAGGTGATACGGCCTCTCCTGAGCCGTAACAGTGCAGAGTACAGCGCAGTGCAGAGGAGAGCTCCATATTTTGTATGGAGCATTATATGGGGACCAGTATCCTGTATGGAGCAATTTATGTGGTCCAGTATTCTGTATGGAGCATTATATTGGGTCCAGTATTCTGTATGGAGCATTATATGGGGGGTAGGGGGGTGACATCCTGCATGGGGTATTATATGGGTTATGAGGGGGAGACTATGTGGTGCCCATAATATTGTATGGAGGACTGTACTGTCCAGTCTGTACTGTGCTCTGTGAGAATTCGACGGTTTCTGAGCTATTGTAGAATTTACAATAGATATCAGTCATGTAATGTAAGAAGTGAAGTATTTGGCACTGTACTATACCCATATTTCTCTGCCGTATCTGTGCATCATGAATCGTGGTCTGTTTAAAGGGGCCCATTGAGACTCTTTCACCCGCGGCCCATAAAAACCTGGAGCCGGCCCTGACTCAAACAATGGATTTCTCCACATACAACCCCTGGCAAAAATTATGGAATCACCGGCCTTGGAGGATGTTCATTCAGTTGTTTTATTTTGTTGAAAAAAAAAACAGATCACAGATGTGTCGACCCGCCACCACAATTGTGGGTTACCAGGGCAATGGGGTACTCAGAGCCGAGCCCGTAGAAGTCTATGGGGATTGTCACAGGTAGCTGTGGCTCGGTCTGTGGCCCTGGCGGTCTGGCGTATGTTGGGGGAATATTTACAGGGATAGATTTATATACAGTTCGTGACGCCACCTGTAGTCTTCTGGTAACTTATACCAGCGCTGCTGTAGATCTCTGAGGGGATGGTGATGCAGCTAGATGTCGGGTCCCCTACAGGTGGGACTCTTCCCTCAGGTCGGTAGTTATATAGGGATTGTGCAGGCATGCAATAATAACTCAGTCTCACACGGTCAGCGTCTTTCCATACCTTTACTTGTAAGATGTTCAAGCAGGTCCCAGGGAGGCTGATGGGGTTAGTGGAGGATGAGCTTTGAGGCAACAGCTAAGCAACTTAGGGGCCTCCTTTACTGTCCAATGAAGATGAGTACGACCAGCCTGAAGCGTAGTCCCCTCTAAGATTCCAGCTTATCCAAAGCTGTGCTTCCCAGTCAGGTTTGTGGTGGAGCCTTTCTATGAGGGAGCTGAATTCTTATTTTGTCCTGCAGAGACTCAAAGTCTTCACTTCCCCTGACCCCAGTTACGTACTGACTATAAGGGGGTGTTTGCCGCGACCTAGGGTCCGGTAAATCTCTGGTTTTCTCTTCACTATGCTTGTAGCTAATAGTGATCCTTCGGTCCCAGTAACCGGTAGCAATGTGCAGGACTCTTCCAAGCCAAACGCACTTTTCCAATAATCTTCCTTCCACTTTGCCCTTCGTTTGCTCGCCTTAAAAGAAGTTCAGTCTTTTTTCCAGTGGGCACAGCTCTGATTAAATAAGGGGAATTTAAAACCTTACCACCCCCACGTTTTGAACGAAGCAGACCCAAAAGGGCACTCTCTCGTCCCCAAAGGGCAGGGAAAAATGACTGCTAAAATCACTCCCCTTCCACACCCCTGTGGGTGGGCAGAATGTACATGATGTCGAAAAACTTTAACTGTTCCCCCTCCACCATCCTCCTGGTAGTGTACCAGGCACACACAGACATGGCAAAAAAACTGAATCATTTCAAAAGGGAACTTTCTGGCTTTAAAAAACCAAAGAAATCAAAACAAAAATTGGGAAAGTTTTTTTTTCAAGCATGGGAAAAATTATTAATCAAAAATTTGGGGGAAAAAAATTTTGGCATGAAAAACAAACAAAAAAAAAATCCAATATAAAGTATTTTTTGCACCACCGTTGGCTTTCCCCAAAAGGGGCCCGGGGTCACATGGGGGTTTTTAGCGAGTAAGTCGACGCTTTTGATCAAACCCGGGACGGCCTGCTCTTTTGGGCCCCCATGTGGGCGCTGAAAAAAAATCAGCCCCCTCGGGTCCAAGCGGCGGGCCCGGGCCGGGTTTGATCGGAAAGCGTGGCTTTCTCGCATCAAACTCCAGTTCCCCGGGCCCAGTTTATTCTAACAAAGGAATTTTTGGTGCAGACATATTTTTTT